>JAMZAV010004940.1:0-64251 GCA_024449915.1 Sweltsa coloradensis
GGTCAAAATCTCCCAAATAACAAATTATTGCTATCATATTTTTAATTGCCACTTTTACTCTCATCAAATTTGTTTCTACATTTTACATCGTAAGAAGTTTAGAATATAGAATTATTTCAAAAGTATTTATGAGCCTGGTGTGTTAAATTCATGTTTTTTTTGAGGTAGAATTTTCATGTTGATGCACGTGCATATGTAGACGTGATTTAACTGACGCAGTTTGGTTGCCGTGGCTGTAGCTGAAAGAGTAAATCCAGGTCATGCATATATTAAACTATAGGTTATTCATTGGTAGTATAAGCAATGAAAAAACATTAATATCGTAGTTACACATAATACAATATATCCCCACTGTGTATGGGTCATCAAATTCCAACTCGCAACCTTCTCGGGGTTTAGCCCGTGATTAAGGATTTTTTTCTCCCTGAACTAATGGCGAGCTCTGGGTCGTCGTCGGGGAACTTTCCCCTCCCTTTGACCTACCTCCCCGACGGCGACGACAATGACAACACGGACGGATGATGACACAGATGGAGAAGACCACGACGTGGGGGAACCCCTGCCCTCATCATACGCTTGTGGCTGGTTCTGACCAGCACATGCCTGTCCACTAGTGCGGCGGTCGAATCCGAAATTTCAGCTTTGACCCATACAGGCGGTACTATTTCGCGAAACCAAAATAAATCGTCGGCTACTTCATCACCCACTAGAAAAATGACGTTTGGTCTTGAAATGCGGGGTACGTCATAGTTTTAAAAACGCCATCTTGGATGCGCGGCGTCGATCGCACTTTGCGTTATAAACCATATTGTACATTCTGCAATTTTTGCGTTAGAAAAACGAAATGTAGTGCGTTGTATTCCCAAGACATGGGCGTTTATTATGCTTAATTTTTATTTCGGATTGCAACAATAAGTCAAGGTGAAAAATCAACAATTGCGGGGAAAATTAACATTTTCAGAATTACACTAAAATGTTCTATATTTTTTTACAGTTAAACCATCACATTTTCTTAAGACACGGGATAGATTTTTTATTGCGGAATACATTTGTGAACACGTTCCGTATTTTCATTTTGATGAAATAGTGGGTTACCCAAATGTATGATTTAGGGTTCCCGCTCGATTTTCGTGATGGAGCAACGCCGCATATTCCAAATAGTAAAATACGATTTTAGATTGATAATTTTTTTAGGTGTCACTTTTTCTACCCCTTGCAGAGGTGAGGGTGGAGGGGTTTGCCTACTTTATAATTCAAATTGATTTTTTCCCTTGGAATAAATTGAAGCTTTATTCTTTTACTAAAAACACATTGCGAGTTTGAAGAAAAATAACAAAAAGTACCATTTGTGCCGCCATCTGGAAAAATAATGTGATTTTTTTGATATGTTATCAAATAGTGATAAATTCTAATGCTGAATGCAAATATGTAATCAATAACCTGAATGGTAATTTCCTTCAAAGTAAACTTAAAAATTTTACACAAATCGGTTTGATAAATGTGCTCGTTCCACAGACATTTAATTGAAGGCACCACTGTTGCTTAGCCAATAGGTTATTGTAAAAGTTCCCCTGCCCCATACCGATTATCGGATTGGAGAGTTTTGCAAACTATTTCTATAGACCAAAATTTGTTGATATACTAAAATAACCTTCAGTTTTCCAAACTGATTTTTTTGTACAAGTAAAACTAAGTTTTCTAGTTTTTAACCCGGATTCTGTTTTTTCACAATTTGAGTGTTTTCTAAAAAAAAAAAAATCGAAGCTATGTAGGTAGCATGTTTTTAAATAAACACTTTGGAACTGCATTTTTTAATGTCTGGTGTTTCTACCGCGTTTTTAGTTGCGTTGACGGATGAGCAATTTTCGTGTTTATTAGTTTATTCCATATTCAGACTGTTGGATGCACTCGAGCAAACGAGCCTTTGACGCAGAATGCAATAGGTTTAGACAGGATCACTTTGCTTGAAGCTCTATCGTTTGTCCTACTGGTGTGGTTTTACATTTAAATGTTATATTAGAAATGTGTTTTATGGCGCGATCGGGAGCACATTGCTTACTTTTTTTTAGTAACTAACCGTAATTATCTCACTAAATCAGTAATTTGTAGTTATGTCCCAAGCTTGCAAGGATTTTTTTAAATGTTGAAATGACTCTGATCGAGCCCGATGCGATCATCTTTTATAAACACATCCCAAACATTCAATTGATTTGCGTAAAATTGGAGGTCGTAAAGTGGATCCAGACGGTATGTACAATTGCTGAATTTGCCGATCAAGCAATTTCTAAATATACATTTAAAATGTAGATGTTAAAAATTGTTGATACTAGTTATTCAAGATTGTCCTTTTTTTTTACTTATTAAGTAATCCTCTGGGGCCCGGGGTAGAATTGGCCTAGAGAAGAGAAAAGTAGAGCTAGTAAGGCGGAGTATATTTAACTCTCCGGAAACTAGAGGCGAGCTCTGCAATCGTCGTCGGGGACACATGCCCTTTCCTGACGACCTCCCCGACGACGATGGACCAAGACGACGACCGCGACTGAAGACCCTCCCTTTCCTACCAGTACCCGTGGCTTGGTTCATGACCATCATGTGCCTCTCCTCACCCATATCCCCTAGGCTAGAGTGGTGCCATTATGAGCTTACTGTGGCGCCCCTTGACCCAAATAATCCATTTAATACTCTTATAGATCCATTATTAGATCATATATGAAAACGGTTTCATTATGGCATTGCACCGCACATTTCACTAGTTCCACCACCCCTTTCAAGTGCCGTAGAAGATTTGTTAAGCTACTGCAACCTCGTAATTACTTTCTAATTTCCACAGCAATATTCATGGCTAGGGGGGGGGGGGGGGGGGGGGTGGGGGGGGGGGGGGGGGCGGGGGAATTCCTGGTGTATTTGTCGCTATCGCTAGCCCATAAAAACGCCTGCCTTGAAGTGTAAAAATAAAAGGTACTGTTGGTTGATAATTTTTCTGTGTGACACCCTTGCCATTAAACATACACCAATCGGAAGGACATTACGGTTGCACTTTTGAGTGACTGGTCAAAAAGCTCGACACACAAAGATTTAATAATAAATTATCAGCCCCAGATGTGTTTATATAATTATTTCAAAATGAAATTAGTAGTGAGGAGTATAGGGTTTAGTTATGGCGTGACAAAATCATGAGCAAAGAAATTAGGAAAGGTGGAGTTGACAAGTTTTGTTCAAATAGGAAGAAGAAAGATTGAGATGGTATGGACGTATGGAGAATTGGCCAAAAGAGAATACCGTGAGCAGAATTTTAAAGTGGATATATGAACCAAGAAGAACCGTACACCAAGAAAGAGTGGAAGGCAAATAATAAATAATGTTAGAGAGAAAGGTGATTGTTGGGAAGAAATAGCAGCAGAACGCCTGTTGACGGACAGAAGGAAAAGGCGTGAGATGGTGGTAAGAAGCAAGAAAGAAGAGGACGATATTGAGGGAGAAGAAGAAATGGAAGAATAAGAAATTGAGAAGAAAGAGAACATTACAGCCTGGCAAGCCGGTGATAATAAACCCTTTGTGCCCTGGAAAACTGGTGGTTAGCCACCCCTGACCCGGCTTATGTTGGAATCAGGGTAAGAAATATATATATATATATATATATACTATTATTATTATATATATAATATATATATATGATAATATATATCTATATTTTAACTATTGCAATATTACTAGTCGAGACGATGGATGGTGATATATGGGGGTGAACAATTTTACAAATTTAAACCAATACCTTCCTGCGGGTTCAAACCCACTTTCTTCAGGTGATATAACGCTGTGTGCAGCGCCCCATCGTCTTATCGTTACCGCAGCGCGGCTTCAGCCATTGTATTCACTGTTTTATTACAACGTTATATTATTAGCGGTATTTTCCCGCGTTTTAATAAACGCGCGTAAAGGAGCCTATTGTTCGTTACTTCCAATTGGGAAGCAATAACTTTAACTAGGAAACACGCTTAAGTCCTCGCACGTTGATGGTGAGCTTTTTTGTAAGTTTTAGTTTGCGTAGTACCACTTTTCCTTTGGCAAGTGCTTTGTGAAAGCATTATAGGTGATTGTTGTCAATTTTCTATTGTACTTGTTATTGTTTAATAAACAAAAAACAAAACTTAGATTAAAAGCTTTATTTTCTATGAATTCTGGCTAGCTTTTTCACTTTTTCTTTCAAAAGGTACTACATCATAAACCTTAATGATCCATGTATAATATGACGTTGTAGTCCACCCGTTTGGTCAAATTGCACAATGGACTAAAATATCGCACAAAAAATCGAAAAAATCGTAAAAGACGATATTCATGAATAATATTTCTCTATTGTAACCCAAAACAATACAGTTCTAAGTCAGAGATTTCGAAGGTCCCCTCCTAATTTTTATCAAGATCGGGTATATGCCGTTTGTACGGTAAGAGCGAAAAAAGACAAAAAAACAAAACAAATGAAAAACAGCCCGAGCCAAATTTTTTAGGTGGTCAGTGAAATTGAAGTCTTCGCTTCGCTCATCCCAATTAATATGGATATGGGATTTTTATATCAGCGTCTATCCTATAATAATAATTAAAATGTAGGCAACGGCGCTCGTGTTCGTTTCAGCATGTATTAGCTATTACAATCCATGGTGTTTTGACTCTGGTTTTAAAAAACCCTGATTTTTAAATATGGTTTTGATGCCACAAAACACTGCTTCTAACACATGATGTTTCAGTATTTCCCATTTTTGACATAGTTTGTTGTAAATTAATGCCCACTAACCATCTGAAATATTCGTTCGTGATTTTTATAGTGAAAATACTCAAAAACAGGGATGTCATATAACATGTAAATATCAACTAAAAGTGTAAATATCAAACCGTTTTTAAAATTTCAATTTTTTTTATTTAAACACACATTAAGACGTACTTAAATTTATTTTAAAATTTTAAAAATTTTACTGCAGTTTACACTGGTAAATAATGTCGAAAATGTAGAGATTTTTTCCAGATGGCGTCTTTTTTTCGAACTTTTTAGTATTTTTTTTTTAAACTCAGCATTGTGTTGTTAGTAAATATACGAATGTTTTTAAAGGAATTCATGGTTTTGGTTTTTGTGTCTATGGTAATAATCACAAAACCCTACCACCACCACCCCTGAGGGTTGGGGGGTTGACCCTAAAATTTTTATCAATCAAATGTATAATTAACACTTTTTGGTAAAGTGTTGTTGCTCACCAATTCCACAAAATCGAGCGGGAAAACGGTTTGGGTTACCTACTATAAAGCAAGTATACTTTGGTCCGCTTTGGTGGTACCGTGAGAAAGGGGCGTAGCGTTGCGGCAAGCTACAAACTGGTCGAATACTTATTGTTGGATGCATTGTTTTATATCAGATCCTGGCCAAAAGAGCGTGGAATCTGACCCTGGTCGAGTTTTTTCTCTCCTATACTGTTTAGTGTTACCTTAAGGGATAAAAATCATCTTGGGTATACATTTGTACTTTTTGGGCAAATACTTTTACGCGCCATCTTGTTTTAGGCATATGCATATAGTACACGCTTTTTGATTTTCATTTGTTTTCTATTATAAATTATGACTAGTTTTAACAAATCGACGTGTTAATTTGGATTTTTCATAAAATTTCCTATTTATTGAAACAAATTTTGTCAGCCTGGGACTATTTATGAGATTATTTTGTAGGAACCTACATTTTATTAGTCCTTCACAAGTACAATCTTTAATGTGTTTGATGACGGAACGAATAAATGTCACATATTCTAAATAATGTTACTGGAAATTATTTGTTCATAGAGTTTGTCTAGGTTTGTCCCCTGACACCTAATGGTAGCCATTTTACAAGTGGCACCAAATATTTGTATAGGCATTTTATGATAGAAATTAAATTGGGTAAACATATAATAGTTCTATCGATAATTGAAACGAATTTCCATTACGACCTTACAAATAAAACGGAGTGACATTATGGCGACCCATTTTAGAAGATGACCGCCAAAATATATTTTTCTTTAACGTAGTCTTTACAGGATCTTGAATTTAATACCCACATGGGGCATGATATTAAAATCAGTTTTTTATGAAGCCATATGAAATTGGCGCTGTGGAAGCCAGTTTGCGAAATTAAATGTTTGGTTTAGATTTTGTAATGTACAATGCGTCTTGTTTTATGTGCTGATAGGACAAACGCTTTTTGATAGCTGTCAATAAAACCAACTAATTTGGTAAATATTTTTACTTGCATTGAGATGTAATGTATCTTTTGCACGATGAATATTCAGAAAATTCTACATCGGTTATCCAACTGGTACGCTTATGATCAGAGGTTGCGGTAATTTGTGGTAGAACGTAATTTTACCTTAATATCCTGCATTGGTCCCACTGTGTAAATCTGAGATTGCCTTATTTTTAAACATCACAATTGCATGCCCCATGTTTATTCGTATTCATGCATTCTGGCTCCGATCGTATTACTCACATTAATTTTTACAACGCTCCGGAGAAAATAAAAATGAATATGCGCATTCTAAAATACACAAAATACTGACATTTTTTGGATTGAGCGAAACGAAGACTTCAATTTCACTGACCCCTCAAATATTTACTCCAATGTTTTTTATTGTTTGTTTGGGTTTGTTTGTTTTTTTTATTTCTACCAGGCAAACGGCATATATACGACTTGATGAAAATTGGAGGGGACCATCGAAATCTCGAACTTAGAACCTGCCAAGTTTTTGGGTACAATCGAAGAATATTTCTCATGAAATTCGTACTTTTAACGATTTTTTTCGATTTTAAGTGCGATATTTTCGTAACATTTTGGTCCGATTCCTACCAACGGATAGTGCAAAACGTTCATATTTTGTATGTACATTACGGTGTGATGGTGATGTATGCTTTTGAAAGAAATAAATAAAAAGTTTTACCAGAATCCTAGATAAAAGGTTTAATATAATATGATTTTTAAAGTTTAATAATACAATAACAAGAAACAATAGAAACTTGACAACAATCCACCGTACAATCATTCAAAAAGAAACTTGCAAAGGGAAAATTGATCCCACGCAATTAAAATCTTATAAAAGCTCTCCATCAACGCGACTAAAAAAAGCGTTTCGAAAGCTTCCTTATCCTTAAAATGTGAAGTACTTGGGAAAATGGCTTATTGCCTAAGAATAGGCTTTTTCAATAGACCATTTTAACTTTTTATAGGGTTATAATATGTTAATATACCAATCTCATCATTCCAATCAATGTTTGTTTGTTTAATATCCTGCATAGTTTTCATGGCAAAGAAGAGACATCGAACAAACCAACACCGACAGGAAAGGCTGGTCTATTGAACCAACCTTTCTCTCGTTTACTGTAGCAATGGATGGTAACTAGGCCGCTTCGCGAACGCTTTTTAGTCGCGTTGATGGAGGGCTTTTTTATAAGGTTTTTTATTTTGCGAGTGGATACTTTACCTTTGCAATTCTTTTGAATGGCATTGTAAGGTGATTGTGTCAATTTCTATTGTTTCTTGTTATTGTTATTAATAAAACTTTTTAAAAACTCATATTAATCGTTTTCTATAGATTCTGCTAACTTTTTCACTTTTTCTTTCAAAAAGAAATACATCACCATTACCTTAATGTCCATCGTGAAATATTACGTTGTAGCCCCACCCGTTTGATAGCTATGAATCGGCCAAATGTCACGAAATTCGCACTAAAAATCAGAAAAAAATCGTAAAGTACCATAATACATGAAAAATATTTTTTCGATTGTACCCAAAAACGTGGCCTGTCTAAGTTTTAGAGATTTACGAAGGTCCCCCCCGTAGAGAGCGAACAGACAACAAAAAGCCAACAACAAAAAAACACCCGAGCTAATTTTTTTGGGGGTCCATTGAAATTGAAGTCTTCTCTTCGCTCCTTATGGACCAGTAGTTTAGTAGTTTTAGGGCGTCTTCACAATCACGGGCAAAGATTGACCATTAATGCACTGGGATATAGAAACAAAAAACACAATAGAGTAACTGTAAACATTTAACTAAAAAGTGAAAAAGTTCTACAGAAAAAAATCAGTTCTGAAGCGATGAAATGGTGAGTGTTTTGTGATTTAAGATTCGCATAATATGTAATTTCAAATGTTTTCTCTAAAGCGTTTGTTCTTACAATCGTGAGATACATGCATGGCTCGTGAAGACTCTTCCTAGTTGCAATATATTTTGCAGTTTTTGAGGGTGTGTTTTCGGGGCAAGTGTACGTTATGAAATTGCGATACTCAAATGTAGAAAGATACCGAAACGTGTTGCCTTAAAGAATCTTTTAATCTCATTTATTTTGAGTGTGTAAGGTTTGGCTTTCTATTTATCAAGGTTTTTGGTATTGCGATGGGATTCTTATTTACTTTTTCAATTCCGTGCAAATTATTTTTGTTAAAATAGCATACTTATTATTTTAAGTAAAGTAGTATTAATTGCTAAAGTAATACCATAAGCAATGGAATGTAAAATATCGCGTCAACCAGATCACTTGCTTTTTGTTTGCATTGTAGGTGATTATTATCAAGTGTCTATAGTTACTTGTATTATTATTATAGTACATGAAAAAGCTTAATTATTACACCTTTATTTCAATGCTTTTCCGCTATTTTAAAAACATTTCTTTCAAATGCACTACCAGCCATAATCGCTCGCCGTCGTTTGGTCAGAATTGCTGGCCAATTGACGAATAAGACATGAGACAATAAGTGTAACCAGCGTGTTCACCACATATAAAAAAAGAAGGTAATTATCTTGACCCAATCAAATTTGGCTTGTGTTATCAGGTCCTACATTTCCTCGACTGTGTTTTAGGGTTCATAACCCTATCTGATGAATGAGTGACACCCTTCAAAACACACCACCCTTGGATTGGCTGCATAATGTGCATGAGTGTGTAAGCACAAGCCGTTGCTCGATTGCGGCGCACTAACGGCACTTAGATAGTACTATATTTGGCGGCCATCTTGTAAATGGCTTCCATTAGTGCATGGTCAAACCTAGACAACTCTATGAACAAAATAATTTTCCAATACACATTATTTATGATATGTGAAACATTTATTCGTCCGTCATCAAACAACTGTAAATATTGTAACTTGGCTGAAGGACTAGTAATAAAATGTAATTTCCTCAAATATACTCATAATAGTCCAGGCTGACAAAATTTGTTTCAATAAATAGGAAATGATTTAATGAAAAATCCAAATAACACATCGGGGTTTGTTAAAACTGTCATAATTATAAAGAACACAAATGACAATCAAAAGCGTGTACTATATCATATGCCTAAACAGATGCGTCGTCAAAATATTTTGCCCAAAAATTACCAATGTCTACCCAAGATTATTTTTTACCCTCAAAGGTATACACTAACAGGAATAGGAAGAGAAAACTCGACCAGGTCAAGATTCCACGTCCTCTTTTGGCCAGGATCGTATAACAATTATGCATCCACAATAAGTATTCGACCGTTTTGTAGCTTGCCCGCACAGCTAACGCTTTTCATCACGTTTATCCTACCAAAGCGGACCAAAGTATTGCATTTTAGCAAAATGAAAATTACGGAACGTGTTCCACAAATGTATTCCGCATCAAAATCTCATCCCCGTGTTTAAGAAATGTTGATGGTTTAACTGTAAAACAAATATAAAACATTTTAGTGGCTATCTGAAATGTTAATTCCCCCAATTGTTGATTTTCACCTTGACTTATTGTTGCAATCCGAATAAAATAAAGCATAATGAACGCCCATGTCCTTGTGAACACAACGAGCGCTTATTTGTATTTTTTAAATCCAAAATTACCGATTTACAACATGATTTATAACGCCAAAAGTGTGCCGATCCGCCGCGCATCCAATGGCGTCGTAAATCTTGAAGTACCGCATTTCGAGACCACACGTCACTTTTTCTAGTGGTAATGAAGTGCCGACGATTTATTTTGGATTTCGCGAAATAGTACCGCCTGTTGGGTCAAAGCTGAATATCGCGTTCTTTTTAGCCTTCGACCGCCGCACTACAACCTCTTGTCCCCCCGCGTCGCACCGTTACGTCCCCTCCTTTCGTCTCGATTAGCCAAGTTTTCATAATATGAGACGTTAGCATATCCATCCAAACTGGTGTAAAGTGATGTATTTGTTATAACTATGTAGGCCCCTATTTAAAAAAAAAAAAAAAAAAACGTGAGAAGTATCTGTGGTTATACGGGTTTTCTAATGACCATTCTCCTTGCCATCCTGGGCCCCGATTCAATGTACAATTTATCCCGGGTATAGGACGGAATCAAGCAGGATAAGGAGTAGGACTGGTTTAAGGCCTGGCAACAGGCATCCTCCAATCAAAATTTCCACTGAGGCAACAAACACAACACAATATTTTTCCACTGCCCTCTACGCATAAAATTTCTGATATTAGCAAAAGACAATGATTATTGTCACCCGTCCTTTTGTCTAACATTTTTGATTCCAGTTTTAATTAATTTAGATAGATTGTGCGGATCATTAAAAGAAAAGAAAAAGCGCTATATATGGCCCGTACATTTTTGCATAGCTATAATATATAAACCTATATAATACGATTGTGTATCTACATTAAGGCTTTCATTGTAGTCAAAACTGATTATTTGTGAGGTATGTGTTCAAACAGGTCGTGCAGGCCTTGGGCTGGTCAAACGTAAAATATTTAGGCTTCACATAATTGATGGCGAAGGCGAAGACTTCATTTGACTTTGTGTTTTTTGGGGGTTTTGTTTTTTACTTACGTTACCCCAATAAAAATAGCTCCTGGTGTTTTGTTTTTTTGTTATTTTGTTGTCTGTTTGTTCGCTCTCTTCCGGCAAAACGGCATGTGGCGACATCTTGATGGAAAATTGAGGGGACCTTCGAAATCCTGACTTAGAGCTGTATTGTTTTTTGGGTACAATCGAAGAAAATTTCTCATAAATACGGTGGTGTAGCTTTTTCACGATTTTTTTGCGATTTTATTAGTGGCGATATTTTTCGTGATATTTGGCAAGACGGTACTTCCGATATTGATGAAACTTTATAGGACGTTTAAAAATCCTGAAATCATATATGTGATGATTTTGAGACATTTGAAAAAAATTTACTATAAAAACGTACTTTTAAACGATTTTTTCCTCCGGTTTTTATACGATATTTTCGTGATAATTTGGGCCGATTTTGACCAAACGGGTGGGCTACAACGTTTTGACATAAGCTTATGGTGATGTTGTGCCTCTTGAAAGAAAAGTTGAAAGTTGGTCAAATTCATAGAATTGAGTTTAGTATAGACTTTTGCAGTGTATAATTAACAAGTATATCAAGTAACTATAAGAAAAGTAAGGATGATTCCACATAAAACGTAATCATTGGACAGACATATTCCTAAAAAAGCTCATCCATCACGCGGACTATGAAAGCGTTCGCGCGAAGCGGCCTAGTAATTATAACAGTTCTATAGCAGAAATTAAGGTCTTTACACTTGATATTATAAATAATTTACTACGTCTGGGCCTAGCGCCCGAACGGTTTCTGTTTTTGTTTTTATAAAGTGTAATGAAACTTTTCTCGTTTGTAACGCATAGACGCAAAACATCAAAATGTCCGCCATCTGTTATCTATTTTCTTCTCCAGGGCGATAGAGATAATATGTCGTCATGAATTAATTTGGAGTTAGGCTATCCCACATATAGACAAAAAACTGTAAAAAAAAAAACGCCAAAACTTAACACAATCAAATCAATGAGATCTAAAGAATTGCCAAGCTTATGTACCCCCATATATTTTCGATATCTTAATACATAATTCCAACTTTGTCCTGTGACTGGACCTTACAAAGCATGGCACAAATTTTTATTTTGCAATTATTGTTTTAAATGTAAAGTTTGTGCAGATTTATTTTTGCCAAGGCTTGCAAGGATCAGTCACAAGGCGAAGTGATTTAGTATTAATAGACCAGGAGCTAATTCCTGTAGAGCGATATTAAACGAAATTTGGCTCACCCCAATTAACATCTCAATCTGACTTGACCGTGGTTTATTATCACCTTATGAAACAGCCCCAGGTAGTATGTCACTTCGAATTGGGTGGTATACGATTTTTTTTAGAGGCCATTTTGTTTTTGGAATGTGCAATCATTGAACCGCTTACTCTCTACTGTCTTTAAATTACATAACTCGGACTTTCGGTTACAGTTTTATTTTTAAAAAAACACCGGGGATTTGGTATGTAACTATATGCTCTCCTTCTCCCTAATATATACAATCATTTTTTATAACATATGATTTCATTGTAAACAGTGCAGACACGGGAGCGGCAAAATAGTGTAAATATTTCACTAAAATGTGATTCAAGCATTGATTCGACACATTTTTTTGGTTGCTAGCAGATGTTTTTTATCTTGATTATGTTTAAAAATATAATTCACGAACTAAACTAAATAAAACTAGTCGATTTTTGAGTTTTTAGAAGATAAGCGTTGACGGATGACATTTTTCAGTGATTGAGCGCTATTTAACTATGTTTTTAATCCAACTTCATGTTCGCTCATTGTTAGCATAGAATTATAATTTGAAAGTAATTTCAAACTACAATACAAGCAAAGGGTAAAAAATATATGATACTAACAATTTGTTTTGAAGATATTTTTCATAATAGTCATTTACAGGATTTTTTCAGTTTCAAAACGTCAAAAAAAGTGGAAAAGTGCAATTTTCACGTGATTAAATTTATTAGGTGTGCACCTTAAATTCTTTGAAAGTCTAATTTAGAGATTTATAGTTCTCTTGAAAATTTCAGCCATTCGTAGCATCCGTTTGTCCCAAAAGCAAAAAACAAACTCAAAGTGTACAATAATAGAAAATATCTTAAATTGATATTTGATGACACATCTTTTTTACTTGTTTTTGGGGGGGGGGGGGGGAAATAATGACCTGTCAATGTTGTAATATTATATATTGTACTTAAAGTGGTTTGCTATGATAGTATTGTATGCTTATCTCGCAAAATGTTCCATTTTTTGGCCATTGGAACCGTTGTGCCAATGAAAGAAGGCTGCGCTTTAAAGCCTAACATCGCGCAATCGTGACGAAGCATACAAATTGATAGAAAAATAGTTGGCCCCAAGTTGCGATCCTGTTACTTCTATTAATCGATAATTAAATTAAGTATTAAATTAACCAAAACATAATATTTAATAAGATACTACACTGTCGACCTTAGTATCAAATAAAAGCCCTATTTAACAGAATAAATATTAAAAAAAGTATTTTACAATTAATATGAAATTACAATTATAATTTATTAATTATTAAATCAATTTTTTATTTTTTTTTACGACCTTTTAGATCTACTTTAACTATAGTACCTAAAACTCTTCAATGGCCTAAGATTTTCCCACTTCTTCAAACATTCAAATGCTATGTCGCCCTAAGTGAATTCTTGAAACTGACGGATTACTAGATTAATGAGTTTAATACCAATTAATTATCGAATTTTGTTTAAAACTAGAAAATAGGTACGAAATATTACATAATTTGCGAAACCACCGAAATTTTCCGCTTTTTCATAAAGACGACCATCGACATTATTTGAGCCCGGGGCCATTCTAGTGGGAAAAGATTTAATTTACAGATTTACGATTTTAAATGTGGGATCAACATATGTTTGAATATGCCTCGTACTAAGCGTAGTAATTAAACCCCTTTTGAAAGAACGTAAATAACTGTAAGGCAATCAAAATCAAAGTTTTAATATAAGACTTAAAAATTAAATATATTTACTTGACCAATACCTGGTCTACAATGGGTATAAGAAGCCGTTGTTGTCCTACGATCAACCTCTGGCCCTTTTATGCTTATTGATTGTGCATCTTATTTTACAATTATTTAAACAATTTCAAATAATAATATGTATATTATATTATATACAATAATAATAATTACACTGCATCATTGCTACTATTTCCTCGAAGCGGCATATGCTTAAAACACAGGGTTGCTTGGTTCGCTTTGATTTTACTGTCCCCACTAAAAATCAGTTTGTTGATATAACTGACTGGGTAGACTCTACATACATTTCCTTGTTTTATTTATTTAATAATATAATCAAAACATTTTCCCATCATTGATTGTTGCTATAACTAGATTTCTTATACAAGATAAGTTTTGTTTAAACAGTGCAGTGGAACTTAACAGGGCCCAAAGTAGCATCCGTTTTTTGTAATTTATGTTTTAAGCGAAAGAGCGGAATTCCAAACTATTTATTATTTCTTTAAATGATTTCACACCATCTCCTAGTTATTAACAAACTTTTGACGACTAATTGTTATTCAATTCACTAATCTATTATCTATCAGTATTAAAAATTTTTCTCGTAGAACCTGTTATAGGGTGCAATCCCCTCTTCAGGTGAACTCCACACTAGGTATGTGCGATAGGAAATTTGTGAAGGGATTCCCGAGGGCTATTTAAAAGGACCCATCCCTTGCTTCGCCTTACGACTGAGGAAACCTCGGAAAAAAACCTTCAGTCAGGATGCCGGTCCTCGAACCGGATTTGAACCCGGACGTCCCGAATAAGAGTCGAGCGCTTAAGTCCCCGAGGCCACACTTGTCCCGGTATGCTATCTTTACAATATTTCGATTAGGCACCGTACATTTCGAATTTATTGCAAGATGTTATTAAGTGGGAACATCTTAGGCAATATGGTAGACTTTATTAGGTAACCACATTAAACATAGAACTTAAGAAGAACATTTTATAAAAAGTGTAATTAATTGGGAAATTAATCAACTAATTAACTCGAATACTTTTTCGTCTTTATTCTTGTTAAATAGGCTTTTTATTTGATACCAATGTCGACAGTGTAGTCTCTTATTAAATATATGTTTGGGTTATTTTACTTAATTATTTAATTAATCCGATAATAAGAAGTAACGGATCGGCAACTTGGGGCCAACTATTTCTTCTATCCTATTTGTATGCTTTCTTCACAGGTAGAGATTTATTTTTTTTTTTGCGCGATTGTTAGGCAAAAAAAAAAAAAAAGTTAAAGCCGGCCTCTTTCCTTAGGAACAACGTTGTTCCATTGGCCAAACAATGAACATTTTTGGCGAGATAATCATACAATACTATCATAGTCAAACCACTTTTAAAGTACAAAATTATAATATTACAACATGACAGGTCATTTATTATTGCAAAAACAAGTAAAGATGGTCATGCAAATATCAATTTTAAGAATTGTTCTATTATTTGTACACTTTTGATTTGTTTTTTGTCTTTTTGGGACAAACGACTGCTACAATTTCTGAAATTTTTCAGAGACCTATAAAATCTCTAATTTAGACTTTCAAAGAATTTAACGTGCAACCTAATAAATTTTCACGGGAAAATTGCACTTTTTCCACCTTTTTCCAAAGAAACAAAAAACCATTTTGACACTGAAATCCTGTAAATTGACTATTATGAAAATATCTTCAAAAACAATTGTTTATGTATCAGTATATTTACCATTTGGCTTGTATGGTTATTGAAATTCTTTCAAATTATAATTCTATGCTAACAATGACGAAATGAGTTGGATTAAAAAACATAGTTAAAAATTCGCTCAATCCACTGAAAATGCTCATCCTTCAACGCTTAGCTTCTAAAACTCCAAAAATCGATACTTTTTATTAGTTTAGTTCGTGAATATTTTTTTAAATATAATCAAGTATAGAACATCTTGCTAGCAACCAAAAAATTGTCGAATCAATGCTTTAATCATCATTTTTAGTGAAATTTATTTACACTGTTTTTGCCGTGTCTGCACTTTTAACATGAATCATATGGTTTATTAAAAATTGATTGTATATATTAGGGAGAGCATATAGTTACCTCCAATCGGTTGTTTAAAAAATAAAATCGTTAACCGAGTCCCAGTTATGTAAAGTTAAAGAACAGTAGAGAGTAAGCGTTTCAATGATTGCACATTCAAAACAAAATGGCCTCTAAAAAATCGTATACCACATAAGAAGTAACATACTACCTGGGGCTGTTTCTAAGGTGCATACTAACACGGGTCAAGTCAGATTTGAGATGTTAAGTGGTGTGACGAAAAAAAATCCACAGGGTCCTGGCTCCTGGTTCTATAAGATTGCAAAAATGTAGGAGGGTACATAAGCTTGGCATTTCTTTTACATCTCTTGCTTTTAATTGTGTAAGGTTTTGCTTTTTGTTTTTTTACAAGTTTTTTGTTATATGTGGAATCTCATTTCCTTTTCAGTTCCCGTACAAATTATTTGGTTTACAATACAATAATGTTTTATCAATGTCGTTTTAATTGATATCGTATTACCACTTACCAATAAAATTTAAATATTTAGAGTCAAAAAACAAACCTTGTTTTTTGTAAAACACTGTAGGTGATATTGTCAAGTAACTATAGTTACTTGGTGATTAATATTCTTGTAAAGGCTTATATTGAAATCTTTATTTTTGGAAGCCTTCCAGCAAACTTTCCGAATTTTTTCTTTCAATGTAAAATGAACGTTGTAAGCCCACCCGTTTGGTCAGAATCCGCGGCCGATTGTGAAACTGACTAAATTATGACCGTAGTACAGTAGCTATAGAGTAGCTAACTATCCTTAAACCAAGAAGGAATCTCGTCACCCACCAATGTGGCACGTGTTGTCCAGGTATCCCCTAATCCCCTCAATTTGATAGTTTTCAAGTTCAAATTTTTTTTTTTAAAAAATTAAATTTAAAATTTTTTAAAATTTTAAAATTTTACTGCAGTTTACACTGGTAAAAATGTCGAAAATGTGAGATTTTTTCCAAGATGGCGTCTTTTTTTCGAACTTTTAGTATTTTTTTTAAACTCAGCATTGTGTTGTTAGTAAATATACGAATTTTTAAAGAATTCATGGTTTGGTTTTGTGTCTATGGTAATAATCACAAAACCCTCCACCCCACCCCTGGGGGGTGGGGGGTGACCCTAAAATTTTTATCAATCAAATGTATAATTAACAATTTGGTAAAGTGTTGTTGCTCCCATCAAAAATCGAGCGGGAAAACGTTTGGGTTACCTACTATAAATGCAAATATTTTGGGTCGCTTTGGGGGTAACCGTGATGAAAAGCGTAGCGTGCGGCAAGCTACAAAAACTGGTCGAATACTTATTGTTGGATGCATTGTTATACAGATCCTGGCCAAAAGAGCGTGGAATCTTGACCTGGTCGAGTTTTCTCTTCCTATCCTTTTTTAGTGTTACCTTAAGGATAAAAATAATCTTGGGTATACTTTTGAAATTTTTTGGGAAAAATACTTTTACGCGCCATCTTGTTTTAGGCATATGCATATGTACACGCTTTTGATTTTCATTTGTTTTCTATTATAATTATGACAGTTTTAACAAATCGACGTGTTATTTGGATTTTTCATAAAATTTCCTATTTATTGAAACAAATTTTGTCAGCCTGGGACTATATGAGATTATTTGTAGGAAAACTACATTTTATTAGTCCTTCAGCCAAGTACAATATTTAAGTGTGTTTGATGAGGGAACGAATAAATGTTCACATATTCATAAATAATGTTATTGGAAAATTATTTGTTCATAGAGTGTCTTAGGTTTGTCCCATGACACTAATGGTAGCCATTTTACAAGATGGCACCAAATATATTGTATAGGCATTTATGATAGAAAGTTAAATTGGGTAAACATATAATAGTTCTTATCGAAAATTTGGAAAAACGAATTTCCATTACGACCATTACAAATAAAACGCAGTGACAGAAATGGCGACCATTTTAGAAGATGACCGCCAAATATATTTTTCTTAACGTATTTCTTTTAACAGGATCTTAAAATTTAATACACACATGGGGCATGATATTAGAATCAGTTTTTTTATGAAGCCATATGAAATTGGCGCTGTGGAAGCCATTTGCGAAATTAAATGTTTGGTTTAGATTTGTAATGTACAATGCTTCTTGTTTTATGTGCTGATAGGAAAAACGCTTTTGAATAGCTTTCAAAAAACCAACTAATTTGTAAATATTTTACTTGCATTGAGATGTAAGGGATACTTTGCACAAATGAAATTCAGAAAATTACTAATCGGTTATGCCAACTGGTACCTTATGAGCAGAGGTTAGGTATTTGTGGTAAGGAACGTAATTTACCTTAATATCCTGCATTGGTCCCACTGTGTAAATCTGAGATTGCCTTATTTTTAAAATCCAATTGCATGCCCCATGTGTTTTCGTTTTTCTGCATTCTGCTCGATCGAAATTACTCACATTAATTTTTACAACGCTCCGGAGAAAATAAAAATGAAATATGCGAATTCTAAAATACACAAAATACTGACATTTTTGGATGAACGAAACGAAGACTTCAATTTCACTGCCCCCTAAAATATTTAGCTCCAATGTTTTTATTGTTTGTTTGTTTGTTTGTTTTTTTATTTTACCAGGCAAACGGCATATATACGACTTGATGAAAATTGGAGGGGACCATCGAAATCTCGAACTTAGACCTGCAAGTTTTTGGTACAATCGAAGAAATATTTCTCATGAATATCGTACTTTTACGATTTTTTTCGATTTTAAGTGCGATATTTTCGTAACTTTTGGGCCGATTCCTCCCAAGGGATAGGGCAACAACGTTCATATTTTGTATGGACTTTAAAGGTTAGGTGATGTATTGCTTTTTGAAAGAAAATAGATAAAAAGTTTACCAGAATCCATAGAATAAAGGTTTAATATTAATATGATTTTTTAAAAGGTTTATAATACAATTAACAAGAAACAATAGAAACTTGACAACAATCACCTACAATGCATTCAAAAAGAACTTGCAAAGGGAAAAGTGATCCCACGCAAATTAAAATCTTATTAAAAAAGCTCCTCCATCAACGCGACTAAAAAAAGCGTTTGCGAAGCTTCCTTATCCATTAAAAGTGAAAGTAATTGGGAAAATGGCTTAATTGCCTAAGAATGGGCTTGATCAATAGACCATTTTAACTTTTTATAGAGGTTAATAATATTTTAAATATACCATCTCATCTTTCCAAATCAATGTTTGTTTGTTTAATATCCTGCATAGTTTCATGAAAAGAAGAGACATCGAACAAACAAACACCGACAGGAAAGGCTGGTCTATTGAACCAACCTGTCTCTCGTTTACTGTAGCAATGGATGGAAAACTAGGCCGCTTCGCGAACGCTTTTTTAGTCGCGTTGATGGATGAGCTTTTTTAAAGGGTTTTAGTTTGCGTTGGATACTTACCTTTGCAATTTTTTTTTGAATGCATTGTAGGTGTTGTTGTCAAGTTTCTATTGTTTCTTGTTAGTTGTTTTTAAATAAACTTTAAAAACTCATATTAAATCCGTTATTCTATAGTTTCTGGCTAACTTTTTCAACTTTTTCTTTCAAAAGAAATACATCACCATTACCTTAATGTCCATGTGAAATATGAACGTTGTAGCCCCACCCGTTTGATAGTAGGAATGGGCCCAAAAATGTCACGAAAATATCGCACTAAAAATCAGAAAAAAATCGAAAAAAGTAAAATAATCATGAAAAATTTTTTTTCGATTGTACCCAAAAACGGGGCGGGTCTAAGTTTAGAGTTTTCGAAGGTCCCCCCCGGTAGAGAGGAACAAACAGCCCAAAAACAACAACAAAAAAACACCCGAGCAAATTTTTTTTGGGGGTCAGTGAAATTGAAGTCTTCGCTTCGCTCATTATGGACCAGTAGTTTAGTAGTTTTAGGGCGTTTTCACGGCAAAGATTGACCAATTTATGCAGTGGATATAGTTAACAAAAAAGCACCAATAAGTAAATTTAAACATTTAACTAAAAAGTAAAAAAAGTCTACAGAAAAATAAGTTCTGAAGGGGATGAAAGGGTGAGTGTTTTGTGATTTAGAATTCGCAAAATATGTAATTTCAAATTTCTCTAAAGCGTTGTTCTTACAATCGTAAAGAATACATGCATGTCTCGTGAAGACTCTTCCTAGTTGCAATTATATTTTCCCAAGTTTTTTAAAGGGGTGTGTTTCGGGGCAGTGTACGTTTATGAATTGAAAATACTCAAATGTAGAAAGATACCGAACTTGGCCCTTCTTTTAGATCTCTTTTATTTTGAGTGTGTAAGGTTTGGCTTTCTATTTAAAAGGGTTTTTGTATGCGATGGGATCTTATTACTTTTTAAAATTCTTGCAAATTTTTTTTTGTTAAAATAGAAAAATTATTATTTTAGTAAAGTAGTATTAATTGCTAAAGTAATCCCAAATAAGCAATGGAATGTAAAAAAATCCGTCAACCATATCACTTGCTTTTTGTTTGCATTGTAGGTGATTATTATCAAGTGTTTATAGTTACTTGTATTTTATATAGTACATGAAAAAAGTTTAAATTATTAAAACCTTTTTTTCAATGTTTTTCCCGCTATTTTAAAAAAAATTTCTTTCAAATGCACAAACACACCCATAATCGCTCACTCGTTTGGTCAGAATTGTGGCCAAGACGAATAAGACAATGAGACGAATAAGTAGTAACCAGCGTGTTCACCACATATAAAAAAAGAAGGATTAAATTATCGTACCCCAATCAAATTTGGCATTGTGTTATCAGGTACCTACATTTCCTCGACTGTGTTTTAGGGTTCATAACACTAATCATGATGACTGAGTGACACCTCCAAAACACACCAACTCGGATTGCTGCATAATGTGCATGAGTGTGTAAGCACACCGTTGCTCGGTTTGCGGCGCACTAACGGGCACTTAGATAGTACATATTTTTGGCGGCCATCTTGTAAAATGGCTACCATTATTGTCATGGACAAACCTAAGACAACTCTATGAACAAATAATTTTCCAATAACATTATTTATGAATATGTGAACATTTATTCGTCCGTCATCAAACACACTTAAATATTGTACTTGGCTGAAGGACTAATAAAATGTAATTTCCTACAAATAATCTCATAATAGTCCCAGGCTGACAAAATTTGTTTCAATAAATAGGAAATTTTATGAAAAATCCAAATAACACGTCGGGTTTGTTAAAACTGTCATAATTATAAAAGAAAATAAATGAAAATCAAAAGCGTGTACTATATGCATATGCCTAAAACAAGATGCGTCGTAAAAATATTTTGCCCAAAATTACAAATGTCTACCCAAGATTATTTTTACCCTCAAGGTATACACTAACAGGATAGGAAGAGAAAACTCGACCAGGTCAAGATTCCAACGTCCTTTTTGGCCAGGATCTGTATAACAATTCATCCACAAAAGTATTCGACCATTTTGTAGCTTGCCGCACGCTACGCTTTTATCACGTTACCACCAAAGCGACCAAAGTATTTGCATTTTAGCAAAATGAAAATTACGGAACGTGTCAAAAATGTATTTCCGCAATCAAAATCTATCCCCTGTTTAAAGAAAATGTTGAGGTTTAACGTAAAACAAATATAAAACAATTTTAGTTAATTTGAAATTTTAAATTTTTCCCCAATTTTGATTTTTTACCTTGACTTATTGTTCAATCCGAATAAAATAAGCATAATGAACGCCCATGTCTTGTAAACACAACGCGTTTAAATTTGATTTTTTAAATCCAAAAATTACAGAATTTACAACATGATTTATAACCCCAAAGTGCGATCGACGCCGGGCGCATCCAAGATGGCGTCGTAAATCTATGACGTACACGCATTTCGAGACCACAACGTCATTTTTCTAGGGGGTAATGAAGTAGCCGACGTTTTTATTTTGGATTCGCGAAATAGTACCGCCTGTATGGGTCAAAGCTAAAATATGCGTTTTTTTTAGCCTTCGACCGCCGCATTTAAAACCTCTTGTCCCCCCGCGTCGCCCGTTACGTCCCTCCTTTCGTCTCGATTAGCCAAGTTGCATAAATATGAGACGTTAAGCAATACCCCATCCACACTGTGTAAAGGGGATGTATTTGTTAATAAACTATGTAGGCCCCTATTTAAAAAAAAAAAAAAAAAAACAGTGAGAAGTATCTGTGGTATAAGGTTTCTAATGACCATTCTCCTTGCCATCCTGGGCCCGATTCATGTACAATTTATCCGGGTATAAGGACGGAATCAGGCAGGATAAGGAGTAGGACTGGTTAAGCCGGGGAAAACAGGCATCCATCCAATCAAAATTTTCCACTGAGGCAACAAACACAACACATATTATTTTCCACTGCCCTCTACAGCATAAAAGTCTGAAGATTAGCAAAAAAACAATGATTATTGTCACCGTCTTTTGTTCTACATTTTTATTCCCAGTTAATTATTTAAGAGAGATTGTGCGGATATTAAAAGAAAAGAAAAAGCGTATATTTTGCCGTACATTTTTGCATAGCATATAATATATAAACCTATAAAATACGATTGTGTATCTACATTAGGCTTTAATTAGTAGTCAAAACTGATTATTTGTGAGGTATGTGTGTCAGAACAAGGTCGTGCGGGCCCTTGGGCTGGTCAAACGTAAAATATTAGCATTCACAAAATTTGGGATGAGCGAAGCGAAGACTTCAATTTGACTTTGTGTTTTTTTGTTGTTTTTTTTTTAATTACGGTTACCCCAAGAAAATAGCTCGGGTGTTTTTTTTTTTGTTAGTTTTGTTGTCTGTTTGTTCGCTCTCTTCCGGGCAAACGGCATGTGCGATCTTGATGAAAAATTTGGGGGGCCCTCCGAAATCCTGAACTTAGAGCTGTATTTTTTTTGGGTACAATCGAAGAAATATTTCTCATAAATATTGTACTTTTACGATTTTTTTTGCGATTTTTAGTGCGATATTTTCGTGATATTTGGCAAACGGATACTCCCATATTGATGAAACTTTATAGGAACGTTTAAAATCATGAAATCATATATGTTATGATTTTAGAGACATTTGAAAAAAAATTTACTATAAAAACGTACTTTTACGATTTTTTCCTCCGGTTTTTAATACGATATTTTCGTGATATTTGGGCCGATTTTGACCAAACGGGGGGCTACAACGTTATTGACATAAAGCTTATGGTGATGTTGTGCCTCTTGAAAGAAAAAGTTGAAAAGTTGGTCAAAAATTTATAGAATTGAAGGTTTTTGTATAGCCTTTTTGCAGGTGTATAATGAACAAGTAAAATCAAGTAACTATAGAAAAAGTAAGGAGATTCCACATAAAAACGTAAACATTGGACAGAAATATTCCTAAAAAAGCTCATCCATCAACGCGACCCTTTAAAAGCGTTCGCGAAGCGGCCTAGTATTATAACAGTTCTATAGCAGAACTTAAGGTCTTTACACTGTTATATTATAAATAATTTACTACGTCTGGGCCTAGCGCCCAGGACGGTTTCTGTTTTGTTTTTTTAAAAGTGTAATGAAAACTTTTCTCGTTTTTACGCATAGACGCAAAACTCAAAATGTCCGCCATCTGTTATCTATTTTCTTATCCAGGGCATAGAGGATAATATGTCTTTATGAATTCAATTTGGAGTTAGGCCTATCCCACATATAACAAAAAACTTTTAAAAAAAAACAGCCAAACCTTACACAATCAAAAGCAATGAGATCTAAAAAAAATGCCAAGCTTATGTCCCCCATATATTTTCGATATCTTAATACATAAATTTCACTTTGCCCTGTGACTGGATCCTTACAAAGGGATGGCAAAATTTTTTTTTGCAATTATTGTTTTAAATGTAAAAGTTTGTGGCAAATTTATTTTGCCAAGCTTTGCAAGGATACAGTCACAAGGCGAAGTGAATTTAGGGATTAATAGACCAGGAGCTAATTCCTGTAGGAGCGATATTAACGAAATTGGCTCACCCCACTTAACATCTCAAAACTGACTTGACCAGTGTTAGTATGCACCTTATAAACAGCCCCAGGTAGTATGTCACTTCGAATTGTGGTATACGATTTTTTTAGAGGGGCCCTTTTGTTTTTGAATGTGCAATCATTGAACGCTTACTCTCTACTGTCTTTAAATTACATAACTCGGGGCTCGGTTAACAGATTTTATTTTTAAAAACACCGATTTGTAGGTAAACTATATGCTCTCCCTAATATATACAAAACATTTTTAATAAACATATGATTTCAATTTTTAAAAAGTGCAGACACGGCAAAAATAGTGTAAATAATTTCACTAAAATGTGATTCAAGCATTGATTCGACACATTTTTTGGTTGCTAGCAAGATGTTTTTTATACTTTATTATGATTTAAAAAATATATTCACGAACTAAACTAATAAAAGTATCGATTTTTGGGGTTTTTAGAAGATAAGCGTTTTAAGGATGAGCATTTTCAGTGGATTTAGCGCTATTTAACTATGTTTTTAATCCAACTTCATTTCGTCATTGTTAGCATAGAATTATAATTTGAAAGTAATTTCAAAATAAAAATACAAGCAAATGGTAAAATATAATGATACTAACAATTTTTTTTGAAGATATTTTTCATAATAGTCAAATTTTTCAGGATTTTCAGTTTCAAAAGTGAAAAAAGTGGAAAAGTGCAATTTTCACGTGATAAATTTATTAGGTTGCACTTAAATTCTTTGAAAGTCCCAATATTAGAGATTTTATAGGTTCTCTGAAAATTTCAGCCCAAACGTAGCAGTCGTTTGTCCCAAAAAGCAAAAAACAAACTCAAAAATGTACAAATATAGAAAATATCTTAAAATTGATATTTGATGAACACATCTTACTTGTTTTTGCAATAAATGACCTGTCATGTTGTAATATTATATATTGTACTTTTTAAAATGGTTTGACTATGATAGTATTGTATGATTATCTCGCAAAAATGTTCCATTGTTTTGGGGCCCAAATTGGAACCGTTGTTCCCAAGGGAAAAAAGGCGGCTTTAAGCCTAACAAACGCGCCAAAATCGTGAAGAAAACATACAAATTAGATAGAAGAAATAGTTGGCCCCAAGTTGCGATCCTGTTACTTCTTTTTAATCGGGTTAATTAAATTAATTATTAAATTAACCAAAACATATATTTAAATAAAAAGACTACACTGTCGACTTAGTATCAAATAAAAGCCTATTTAACAAGAATAAAAATTAAAAAAAAATATTTTACAATTAATAATTAAATTACAATTTTTAATTTATTAAATAATTAATCAAATTTTTATTTTTTTTACGACTTTAGATCTACGTTAACTATATGTACCTAAAACTCTTTCAATGGCTAAGATTTTCCCACTTCATGTCAATAATTCAAAAAGCTATGTCCCTAAGTGAAATTCTTGAAAAAATGAAAGGATTATAGATTAATGAAGTTTAATACCAATTAATTATCAGAAGTTTTTTAAAAACTAGAAGAAAGGTACGAAATTATATAAATAAATTTACGAAACCCCCGGAAATTTTCCGCTTTTTCAAAAAACCTCAGACATTAGTTTTGAGCCCCGGGGCCATTCTAAGTGGGAAAAGATTTAATTTACCAGATTTACAGATTTTAAATGTGGGATCAAAAAATATTTTGAATATGCCTCGTAATAATCGTAGTAATAAACCCCTTTTGAAAGAAAAACGTTAAATAACTGTAAGGGATCAAAATCAAAGTTTTAATATAATACTTAAAAATTAAATTATATTTACTTAACAAACCTGTCTACAATGGGTATAAAAGCCGTTGTTGTCTACGAATCAAAACCCCATGGCCCTTTTCTAGCTTTTTTGAGTTGTGCATCTTTATTTTCAATTATTTAAACAATTTCAAAAAAAATAATATGTTATATATATATATACAATAATAATAATTACACTGCCTCATTGCTAATAATGTCCTCGAAGCGGGCATATGCTTAAAAACACAGGGTTGGCTTGTCGCTTTGATTACTGTCCCCCACTAAAAATCAGTTATATAACTGACTGGTAGACTCTAAATACAATTTCTTTTTTTTATTTATTTAATAATAATAATAAAAAAATTTTCCCATCATTGTATTGTTGCTAGGAAACTTTGATTTCTTATACAAGATAATTTTTTTTTAAAAAGTGCAGTGGAACTTAACAGGGGCCCAAAGTAGCATCCGATTTTTTGTAAATTTGTTTTAAACGAAAGAGCGGAAATTCCAAACTATTTATTATTTTCTTTAAATGATTTTACACCATTCTCCTAGTTATTAACAAACTTTTGACGACTAATTGTTATTCAAATTCACTAATCTATTAATCTATCAGTTAAATTAAAATTTTTATCGTAGGAAAACCCGTTATAGGGTGCAAATTTGCCCCTCTTCAGGTGAACTCCAACTAGGTATGTGCGGATAGGAAATTGTGAAGGGATGTCGAGGGCTATTTTAAAAGGACCCAAACCCTTGCATTCGCCTTAAAGACTGAGGAAAACCTCGGAAAAAAACTTCAGTCAGGATTGCCGGTCCTCGACGGGATTTGAACCCGGGACTCCCGAATAAAAGTCGAGCTCTTAGCGCCCGAGCCAAAACCTGTCGGTATCATCAGTTACAATAATTTCGATTAGGGACGTACATTTCGAATTTATTGGCAAGATGTTATTAAAGTGGGAAATCTTAGGCCAATTGGTAGACATTTTTTAGGTAACACAATTAAACATAGGACTTAAGAAGAATTTTAAAAAGTGTAATTAATTGGGAAATTAATCAACTAATTAACTCGAATCTTTTTCGGGTCTTTATTCTTGTTAAATAGGCTTTTATTTGATACCAATGTCGACAGTGTAGTCTCTTATTAAATATATGTTTTGGTTATTTAATAATTAAATTTTAAATTTAAACCGATAATAAGAAAGTAACAGGATCGCAACTTGGGGCCAACTATTTCTTCTATCTAATTTGTATGCTTTCTTCACGATTTGCGCGATTGTTAGGCTTAAAGCCGCCCCTTTCCTTAGAACAACGGTTCCAAATTGGCCAAACAATGGAACATTTTGCGAGATAATCATACAATACTATCATAGTCAAAACCCCTTTAAAGTACAAATATAAATATTACAACATGACAGGTCATTTATTGCAAAAACAAGTAAAGATGTGTCATCAAAATATCAATTTTAAGATATTTTTCTATTATTTGTACACTTTTGAGTTTGTTTTTTGCTTTTTGGGACAAACGACTGCTACGAATTGCTGAAATTTTTCAGAGAACCTATAAAATCTCTAATATTAGACTTTCAAAGAATTTTAAGTGAACCTAATAAATTTATCACGTGAAAATTGCACTTTTCCACCTTTTTCCCTTTTGAAACTGAAAATCCTGTAAAATTGACTATTTTGAAAAATATCTTCAAAACCCAAATTGTTAGTATCATTATATTTACCCTTTGCTTGTATTGTTAGTTGAAATTACTTTCAAATTATAATTCTATGCTAACAATGACGAAATGAAGTTGGATTAAAAACATAGTTAAATAGCGCTCAATCCACTGAAAATGCTCATCCTTCAACGCTTATCTTCTAAAACTCCAAAAAATCGATACTTTTTATTAGTTTAGTTCGTGAATATATTTTTTGAATCATAATCAAGTATAAAAACATCTTGCTAGCAACCAAAAAAATGTGTCGAATCAATGCTTGAATCACATTTTAGTGAAATTATTTACACTGTTTTTGCCGTTTTCTGCACTTTTTTAAAATGAAAACATATTGTTTATTAAAAATTGATTGTATATATTAGGGAGAGCATATAGTTACCTACCCAAATCGGTTTTTTAAAAAAAAAAAATCGGGTTTAACCGAGTCCCGAGTTATGTAAATTAAAGACAGTAGAGAGTAAGCGTTTCAATGATTGCACATTCAAAACAAAATGGCCTCTAAAAAAAAACGTTTTACCACAATACGAAGTAACATACTACCTGGGGCTGTTTCATAAGGTGCATACTAACACGTGGTCAAGTCAGATTTGAGATGTTAAATGGGTGTAAAAGAAAAAAAATCCACAGGGTCTGGCTCCTGGTCTATAAGATTGCAAAAATGTAGGAGGGTACATAAGCTTGGCATTTCTTTTACATCTCTTGCTTTTAATTGTGTAAGGTTTGGCTGTTATTTTTTTTACAAGTTTTTTGTTGTATGTGGAATCTCATTCCTTTTTCAAGTTCCATTACAAAATTATTTGTTAAAATACAATAATTTTATCAATGTCGATTTAATTGATATCGTATTGCCAATTAACAATAAAATTTAAAATATTTAGAGGTCAAAAAACTTGTTTTTTGTAAACAATGTAGGTGATTATTGTCAAGTAACTATAGTTACTTGTTGATTATATTCTTGTAAAAGGCTTATATTGAAATCTTTATTTTGGAAGCCTTCCAGCAAACTTTTCCAATTTTTTCTTTCAAAATGTAAAATGAACGTTGTAGCCCCACCCGTTTAGTCAGAATCGCGGGCCGATTGAAACTGACTAATTAGACCGTAGTAGCAGTAGCTATAGCAGTAGCTAACATCCTTAAACCAAGAAGGAATGCTCGTACCCCAACCAAATTTGGCACGTGTTGTCAGGTACCTAAATCCCCTCGATTTTGATAGTTTTCAAGTTCACATCACGTTTCAAGACGGCTGGGTAACACCTCGAAATCACCCCAACTCTGCTTGCTGTACATAAGTTTCTTGAGTGTGTAACGCACCGCGGCTTGGCTGCGGCGCCCTAACGGGCACCTAGATACCGCACTTATCTCGCCTATCTCTGCCTATCCCGAGATAAAATGTATATGAATCGGGGTCCAGATGTTTACTGCATAACAACCAAATCAGGGGAGGATCTTGCCCTGAATTTGGAGGGAGGGGGGTGGGGGGCGTTTCAAAAGAAAAGGAATAATATGGTCTTTGAGCCTCTTTACGGGTGTGCCAAGACAATCTAGCATGAAAAAGGGAAGCAAGATATCCACATAATGATTTTGTAATTTGAGAAATTAACTAATTGAGAAATAACAAACTTAAGTCTCACTGTCGAGACAACACTAAGAATTACATGCAAATACAAATCAATGCAAGCGAAACAATGGTAGTTCCTAAACCTGCAGCTAAACAAGGGAAGAAATAGGCTACAAATTGTTGATTTTCTTCGATATTCTTCTTCAACAATGTATAACACTAGGAAAACGCTTAAGTCCCGCCGCGTTGTTGGATGAGCATAATTGGTGCATTGAGCTGCCATGTGTTATGCGAACTTTCTGTTGTTCTGTGGAAAAATCATTGCTAAGTTGAAATTTTTTTAAATTAAATTAAATTAAAAATTAACTTTAATTTTTTAAATTTATTAACCGTAATTGTTAAAAAAAATCGTAAAATTGCCATTTTGATAAGAAATAATTTCTCGATTGCGCTCAAATTTAACACTAATATATTAATTCATAAAATTAAGGTTCTGCGAAAAAATCATTACAATCGGATGAAGCATGTAGGTGTTATAAGTCAAAGAATTGTTTAAAAAAATAAAAAACCCGTAAAATTTCGATTTTTATGATAAATATTTTTTTAATTGCGCTCAAAAACGTGGCAGTTCTAAGTTCAGAAATTTCGAAGGCCTCCATAAAATTTCATCTCAATCGGAGTATCGGTTTAGCCGGAATCGTGCGGACAAACAGACAAAAATACAAAAAAAAGGAAAAGGAAAAAAAATAAAAAAAAACATTACGGATTTTTTTCTCCAGTGTAGTAGAATGGAATCTTCGCTTCGCTCGCTACGCTCATCCAATTACTATTCGAAGTAGTTTATTAGACGAGTGAGCGAAGCGAATGAGGATTCTGTTACGCTCTACTCGATCGGGCCTTGGCCGTGAGCATTGTCCAATGTATGTATGTATGTATGTATGTATGTATGTATGTCTGTCTGTCCGGGCTCAAACGGCCGAACGGCCAAATAGATTGAGCTGAAATTTTAAACCACATCCGTGACCAGGAAACTGAGAACTGCTAACAAATGAGCCCAATCCGTTGCGATTTAAACTTACCAATAAATAAAAAATCTTAAAATTTGAACTTAGTTTTGCACATGTCTCATTTGCAAATACGTGTAAAAGGCCACAGCCATAGTTATATAAAATAAATAAACACATTGATTTCCGTGACGGAAAAAAAATCACACAGTCGGTGGTTATCACCACGTGTTTTTGATTTTTGTTTTCCTAAGTGTCAATGTCATGCGATAGAAAGTCTATATTATAGATATAGGCGGACATTGGCCAAGAATGGCTCGCGCCTAAACGAATTTCCATTTCACAAAACGTTAGCTGGTAAGTAGAATATTACTCCTCGAAACTAGAGGCGAGCTCTGGTAGTTGTCGTGGGGGACCTCTCCTCCTCCGCAACGACGACGACCATAACGACACGAACGATGACAAAGACTATGACGACCACGACGTGAGAAACCCCTCTTTTCCTTTTACCTACTTGAAAGCTGATTCTGTTCTGCATACAGTTTTCCTTACTATATCCCCTAATTAGAGTTGCGTATTATAACCTAACAGTTGACGCGCCTTTAATCCAAATCAACTTAACCTCAACTATGCCAAAGCCTCCATTCAGTACGAAGACGGCGACAACGACTACACGATTGGTGGATTGATGAAACCATACTATGAAAACGCCAAAGTCGTTGTTAGACGAGTGAGCAAGCTATGTGTTGGGTACTCGGTAAAACTAGGGAAAAGCCAAAGTCGTTGTTAGACGAGTGAGCAAGCCTTTTGTTGAGTACCGCGGGGAACATCCCCTTTCCTCCCCAAAACTTAAGGGTGAATCTAGCTACATGGGCATTTTTCTCCACAGTAATTAGGCTAGAGTGGCGCATTAGACCTTACAGTGTTGACGCGCCCTTTAAAACTAATCTCAAACCCCTCTTTTTTTATACTCATAATATACTAGGAAAACGCCAAGTCATTGTTAGACGAGTGAGGAAGCCATGTGTTGAATACTCGGGAATATTAATATATCATGAGTATAAATGAGAGGGGTTTGAGATATGTTGTAGTAAGGGCGCGTCAACACTGTAAGGCCTAATGCACCACTCTAGCCTAATAACTGTGGAGGAGAAATATGCCCATGCAAGCTAGATTCAGCGTAAGGTTTTGGGGAGGAAAGGGGATGTTTCCGGGTACTCAACACATGGCTTGCTCACTCGTCTAACAACGACTTTGGCGTTTCCCTAGTAATTAGACGAGTGAGCGAAGCGAATGAGGATTCTGTTACACTCTACTCGATCGGGCCTTGGCCGTGAGCATTGTCCAATGTATGTATGTATGTTAAATGTCTGTCTGTCCGGGCTCATACGGCCGAACGGCCAAATATATTGAGCTGAAATTTTAAACACACATCCGTGACCAGGTAACTGAGAACTGCTAACAAAATGAGCAATATCTGTTGCGATTTAAGCTCGCAAGAAATAAAAATTTTAAAAAAATTTGAACTTAGATTGCACATGTTTCATTTGCAAATACGTATAGAAGGCCACAGCCATGGTTATATAAAATAAATTAAACACATTGATTTCAGTGACGGATAAAAAATCACACAGTCGGTGGTTATCACCACGTGTTTTGATTTTTGTTTTCCTAAGTGTCAATGTCATGCGATAGAAAGTCTATATTATAGATATAGGCGGACATTTGGCCAAGAGATGGCTCGCGCCCTAAACGAACTCCATTTCACAAACGTTAGCTGGTAAGTAGAATATTACTTCCTCGAAACTAGAGGCGAGCTCTGGTAGTTGTCGGGACCTCTCCTCCTCCGCAACGACGACGACCATAACGACACGAACGTTGACAAAGACTATGACGACCACGACGTGAGAACCCCTCTTTTCCTTTTACCTACTTGTAGCTGATTCTGTTCTGCATAGAGTTTTCCTTACTATATCCCCTAGATTAGAGTTGCGTATTATAACCTAACAGTTGACGCGCCTTTAATCCAAATCAACTTAACCTCAACTATGCCAAAGCCTCCATTCAGTACGAAGACGGCGACAACGACTACACGATTGGTTGACGCCCTCTGAAACCATACTATGAAAACGCCAAAGTCGTTGTTAGACGAGTGAGCAAGCTATGTGTTGGGTACTCGGTAACACTAGGGAAACGCCAAAGTCGTTGTTAGACGAGTGAGCAAGCCATGTGTTGAGTACCCGGGAACATCCCCTTTCCTCCCCAAAACTTAAGGCTGAATCTAGCTAGCATGGGCATTTCTCCTCCACAGTTTATAAGGCTAGAGTGGCGCATTAGGCCTTACAGTGTTGACGCGCCCTTATAACAACTAATCTCAAACCCCTCTTATTTATACTCATAATATACTAGGAAAACGCCAAAGTCATTGTTAGACGAGTGAGCAAGCCACGTGTTGAATACTCGGTAATATTAATATATCATGAGTTTAAATGAGAGGGGTTTGAGATTAGTTTGTAGTAAAGGGCGCGTCAACACTGTAAGGCCTACTGCACCACTCTAGCCTAATAAACTGTGGAGGAGAAATATGCCCATGCTAGCTAGATTCAGCTTAACTTTTGGGGAGGAAAAGGGGTTGTTCCGGGTACTCAACACATGGCTTGCTCACTCGTCTAACAACGACTTTGGCGTTTCCCTAGTTAAAACAATAATGCTGCTGGTTACACCCACATTGATCTGGTTACAATTAATTAATGTTTTCTACGTGAATTCTTAAATACCGGTACGAGAAAATATTCTTATTGGATGAGCGAAGCGAAGATTCCATTCTACTACACTGGAGAAAAAATTCCGGAATGTTTTTTTTTTTTTTCTTTTTGTATTTTTGTCTGTTTGTCCACACGATTCCGGCTAAACCAATACTCCGATTGCAATGAAATTTTATGGAGGCCTTCGAAATCTCTCAACTTAGAACTGCCACGTTTTTGAGCGCAATCTAAAAATTATTTCTCATGAAATATGCAATTTTACGATTTTTTTCGATTTTTTAAAAATTTCTTCAATTTATAAAACCTACATGCTTTATCCGATTTTAATGATTTTTTCACAGAACCTTAATTTTATGAATTTTGGTATTCGTGTGAAATTTGAGCGCAATCGAAAAATTTTTTATCGTGAAAATCGAAATTTTACGGGTTTTTTCTTTTTTAAATCAATTCTTTGCCTTATAACACCAACATGCTTTATCCGATTGTTATGATTTTTTCACAGAACCTTAATTTTTTTAATTAATATATTCGTTTGAAATTTGAGTACAATCGAATAATTATTTCTAATGAAAATCGAAGTTTTACGATTTTTTCCTTTTTTATAATTACGATTAATTAAAAAAATTAAAAATTAAAGTTTATTTTTAATTTATTTTAAATAAATTTTTAAAAAATCTTCAACTTAGTAATGATTTTTTCACAGAACAACAGAAAATCCGCATAAAACTTGGCTACTCAATGCACCAATTACGCTCATCCAACAACGCGGCGGGACTTGAGCGTTTTCCTAGTTAAGTCTTATTTCGCTATGCAAGTTCTACAAGAAGATGGATGATTTTGAATTGATCCATCAAAATTACACAATACCTTTAAATGACTACAAACTTAAAAAAATAGTGTTTAACAAATATACTCACCAGTCTCCAGATAATTTGCGACTTTACGAAAGATTTCAAAGTCTTTGATTGGGAAAAATATTGGGACATTATTTTCGTCCAGCGAAGCAAGTGGGATGAGCTGGGCTGGATTGTAATTGGCAATGCCCACGGTAAAAAGAGCAGCTCCATTATTTTTAATATCGTCAGCTGGCTGTTTGGGATCCGAACCACGATTACTTTCACCGTCAGTAATCAAAACTGAAAAAAAACATCACCCTTTAGGCCTACACAAACTTGTATTGCGAGAATGAGAATGTAAGTTTAAAAAAAAAATATTCAAACTTTCGGTCAGTTTGGCATGCTCAACTTTAATAACGTGTGACAAGGAAATGTGTTTTCTTTTCTACATAACCCTGTCAGCCAAAAATGTTTTATATTTAACAATTACCACACAAAACAATTCACTGCTAAAATACTTCAACGCATCTCTCCAACTACATGATCTTTTGACAACAACAACATATTATGCAACCTTACTCAAACTTAAAGGGTTTTACTGTCATAAATTTTCTGCATATGAAGCTGTTTGCCTTCCAAAGCCACAAAAATCTTATATAAGTAGGGTTTGATAACATTATCCCGCTTATTTCTAGATCTTCGCAGAAAAATACAATAATTTGTTACCAATATAAAACTCAAATATTCTATTATATCAGCTGTATACCTGCTGAATTATAAAGATGATTATAAATCTATATCTACAAATCACACCTAATCATGATCACAATCGCATGTGGTCTTATAGCCTAATAGGTGCCAATATAGAACAATTAAACAATAACAATCTTGCTACCGTACGATAAGAAATAAGATCAACTGGACGAATACTCACACACAAGCGAGAAGTCGTGAATTCCATAGGATTCAATCTCCGAAATTGCCAATGTCAGTGCTCCCGACGTATCTGTATAACCACCATCGTACTTAATATTATCAGCTTGTTTCATGAAGACACACGTATCAGCTGTGTTCAGTCGTATGTCAACGTTGGCTCCACTGGAAAAGGTGATCACTCCGGCTGATCGCTCAGACGACAATCTAAAAGGGCAAATACGGTTAAAAGAAAGCTCAACTGTCATTTTTCTTTTATCGAAAATGACGAATAGTATACACAAGAGTGAACTGAGAAGAGAGAGTCTTCTCCACTTTCGTCAACATTCACAAACATGTTTTTATGCCACATAAATATAACTAGGGCTAGGATGTTCAGGACCTTTCAAAGTGAGAACAAGGCAGGCAAAGTACCTTTAAAACAGCAAAGAAGGACCTAAAAAAACAAAAAAGGACCTATTGAATTTAGTCGAATTCTAAATAATTGTTTTCATTACTTTCAGTAATGTTTTATTAAATTATTGCAGTTACACCAATAAATTTTCGTGGAGAGGGGGGGGGGGTATAGTTTTGTCGATGTATCAAACACGGCAACAGACAACAGCAACAACAGCAACAAGAACAACAACAACAACAACAACAACAGCGGCAAATAGACATCGGCTGGCTCATCTCTGAATCATCGTTACAGTATTCGACAACAAACAAATCATTGCGCATGCTTGGCCCGATGATGTGACAAGCTCGACACTGCTGTCGCACTCGCACTTTTGCATCCGTTTTAGCAAACTAGGCCGCTACGCGAACGCTTTTTCCAGTCGCGTTGATGGATGAGCTTTTAAAAGAAAATATTTATGTCCTATGATTACGATTTTATGTGGAATCTCCTTACTTTTTCTATAGTTACTTGATATTACTTGTTCATTATACACCTGTAAACGCGTATATTAAAACCTTTATTTCTATGAATTTTGACCAACTTTTTCAACTTTTTCTTTCAAAAGGCACTACATCACCATAATCTTTATGTCAATGTAAAATATGAACGTTGTAGCCCCACCCGTTTGGTCAAAATCGGCCCAAATATCACGAAAATATCGTATTAAAAACCGGAGAAAAAATCTTAAAAGTACGATTTCTATAAGAAGTATTTTTTCAAATGTCTCTAAAATCATAACAAATATGATTTCAGTGATTTTTCACGTTCCTATAAAGTTTCATCAATATCGGAGTAGCCGTTTGCCTAATATCACGAAAATATCGCACTAAAAATCGGAAAAAAATCGTAAAAGTACGATATTTATGAGAAATATTTCTTCGATTGTACCCAAAAACAATACAGCTCTAAGTTCTGAGATTTCGAAGGTCCCCTCCAATTTTCATCAAGATGGCATATGCCGTTTTCCCGGTAGAGAGCGAACAAACAGACAAAAAAACTAACAAAAACAAAACACCCGAGCTATTTTTCTTGGGGTAACGTAAGTAAGAAACAAACAAAAAAACACAAAGTCAAATTGAAGTCTTCGCTTCGCTCATCCAATTATGTCAAAATAGGACAAAAGTCCTATGCCCAAAGAGGACCTTTACTCATGAAATGATGTAAATAAGCATTTTAAGGCAAAATAAAATGCATATTTTTGGCATCCCTAGCACTTGAAACATACTTAAAACTATTTTGATTTGAAGAGATTTGAAGAGTCTCAAAGTAATGATGATGTTGCTAAAGGTTTACCAGTATTGCAAAAAGGAATGAAGCTTGGACATCTTAATATACGTAAGTTGGATAAGTATATAGATCAGTTTGAGGGTTTATTCTTGACACGTACAATTTTGATATATTTGCTTGCTGGGGAAACATATTTAGATGAATCTGTTCCAGATGGTTTTATTACTGTTGAAAATTAAAAAATGCAAAAGATTTGATCGTGAAAGGGTAGGGGGAGGGTTAGTTATTTATATTGCTGAGAAGTTCATGTCAAGTGTAGTTAAAGTGTAAAGTTAAATTTCCGATGGATGTTGAGTTGCAGTCAGTTAAATTCTGGTTTCCCAAAATGTAAAACCAATGATTTTTACAGCAGTTTATAAACCCTCCACACGTAAGTTAGAAGAATTTTCAGATTGTTTTGATATTTTTAGTAAATAATTTAAAGTTGGAAGCTAATGAATTATTTTTTCTGGGTGATTTCAACATTGATTTGAGTAAAAAGACATTACCAGTAAATCATTTCAAAATTCTCACTAATCACATGGATTGGTGCAATTGAAAAAATCTGTTACTAGGGTTAATAAAAAGGTCGGGCTACTGTAATTGATCATGTTTATGTAAATCACAGATAAAAATATTATTCAGTCAGGTATTAAAAGTGTAGGTTTAAAGTGTCATAAATTAATTTTTTTTGTGTTCGTAAGATTAAATAAGAAAAAGTTTCTTCCTAAATTTGTAATACTAGAAATTATAAGAATGTTGATTGGAAGCAGGTAATGAAGATATTTTCAAGTGGTCCCATTGACCAAACTGGTATGGCGGTAAGTTCAGATGATAATTAGAAATGTTTGTTAAAGTAACCGTGGAAACTCTAAATAGCAAGCACCCCCCTTGAATTAAGAGTTTAGGGAAAACCACCCCATGGTTAACAGCAGATATTAGGAAATCCAGGAGAGACCACTTGCGCAAAGAATTCAGAATTTTTAGAAGGCCATCAACGTGGGAGGAATACAAGAAAGTTAGAAAAAAGGGTTTAATAATCAATTCTTTTTTTCTAAGCGTGGCATTTTAAGTCTTCTTTTGATAATATATTTCTTCAAAATCTTTATGTCAGTTTATAATAAGTTGACAGGTAACAAAGTGAAAATGAGTGTAGCATAGCCTCATTGACAGAGAATGGGGTATCTTAAAACGTCTAAATCCTGACATTTGCTGTTTGTTAAACAGAAAATTTTTTGTTGTGAACGATGTAGATTTTTCCAGTGAAATTGGTAATTTTTAAAGATTTAAATAGAAAAGAAGCAGATGATCTCCCGCATGTAAAGGTAACTAATGAAGAAGTAAACTAAACGCTTAAAATTAAAAGCTCGACAACACTTAAAGAGATTCCATGCATAGTATTCAAGAAATGCGCATCAATAGTCGGATTATTAGCGTACCCTAATTTCCCATTTTCTTTCTTGTAGGTGTTTCCCAACGCAGCTGAAATTGCAAGGGTAACACCTATTTATAAGGGTAAAAGGTAAAAAGAGGGGGATAGGAATTCTTATCGACCTATATCAACTCTTCCAATTGTGGGAAAATTATTGAATAATTCTGCACATGAGGTTATTACATGAAGTGGATGCATCTGAAGGTTTAAGTGAAAACCACATGGTTTTAGGAAGGTAGATAAACGCAAAGTGCCCTTCTAGCATTTACAGATTTTATCTATAAAGGGATTGACAAGCGGAATGGTAAGGTTGGAGCTGTTTTTGTTGATCTTAGGAAAGCATTTGATTCAGTACCTTTTTTACCTCTTTTAATAAAACTAAATTGATTGATTGAATATTGCTTAACGTCTCATATTTATGCACTTTGGCTAATCGAGACGATGAGTGGTGATAGATGAGGATGAAGTATGAACAGAAGGGAGGAGGGGAAACCCGGTACCGGCACGTAGCCTACTCCTTTCGAAATAAAACTAAAAACCAGGTATAACATAAGTCCTTATTTGCTATCAATATTGGCCGATTACTTTTTAAAAAGAAAAATGTTTATCAATCTTGCAAAATATAGTTCAAAAGTATTCAATATATTTTGTGGAATACCAAGGATCAATATTAGGACCCTTTTTTTTTCTTTAACATAGATGATATATTCAAACTATAATGGGGGGAATCAATTATATTTTATTTTGCTGATGACTTGGTCTTTTATTTAGAATTTGTGGATGTTGAAGAGATCGTAAGACGCCCTTCAAGAAGTTTTAAGACGATGGATGGTTGGTTTAAAACTCAGGAACTTGTATATTAAATAGTAAAACAAATTTTTTATGATTTTTCATAAGGCTAATGATAGTAGCATGAATGATATTCATTTGAACGTTGAATTGAAATGGTAATAGTGGGTCTATAAGCTCCAATTATATTTTAAAAATTTCGTGCAAATCGTGAAGAAAGCATGAAATTGGTGAATTTACTAATATGACCACAAGAAATACAAAAACCGATGGACCCAAGTTGACTTCCTGTAACTTTCTTATTAATTGAAATAATAAAATTAAGTGATTAATAAACCAACAAAAAATTTAAAGGAGACAACACAATCGACATTGTATCAAATGAAAGCATATTTTACGGAGAATCAATAAATGAAAAAGTATTTTAAAATAATTTAAATTAATCATCTAATTAATTGAATTTTAGTAAAAATTTTTACCACTTTCGATTTATGTATAATTATGTACCCCTAAAATTCTACCGATTGTCATAAAATTTCACCACTTTACTAACATATAGTGCCAATTAATCCAAATTTGGATGGCCCCAAAAAATTCCTTCAACTCCCAGATTAATGGATTAATGAAATCAATAATTAGATTAATCCCCGTTAAATTTTGACTTCACAAACCACAGTAAACTGATGTATCAAATAATAACAAACAACATAATAAAGAGAAAAGTGATGGCCCGAAGGTCGGGTTTCTTATCTTTTTCCCCTATAATCCAATTAATTCAATTAACGGCAATTAATCACACAAATTACAAAATTAATGTACAAAATAACACAGCATAGTCGACTTGGGTATCAAATGAAAGTTTTATTTCACGGTAAATAATATAAGAAAAAATATTTTTATTAATTAATTAATCATCTAATTAATTTACATTTTTAGTAAAATTATCCCACTTTTAAATTTTTGTATAGGATAGGTATTCCAAAAACTTTACCGATTGTCATAAAATTTTCACCACTTTAATAACATTATGCCAATTATCTAAATTTTGATGGTCCCAAAACGAAATTCCTGCAACTCCCCAGCTTAAATGGTTTAAATGAAATTGAGAATGAGCTAGATTCCCTTAAAATTGTCTTAACATTCAATTATCACTACGATTGACAATTGTAGTATTAAAACAATATGATCACAATAAACCTAAATAATGATGGGTCCCAACTAAATTCCACTTAATTATTATTAATTGAATTAATGGAATTAATTATATTTATTTCAAACAAATGTGTAAAAGATCACAATAGTCGACTTGGGAACCAAATGAAAGCTTTTTTTATGAAAAATTAAAATGTGAAAAAATATATTTAATTAATTAATTCATCATCTAATTAATTTCATTTATCATCTAATTAATTACAATCTAGTAAAATTTTACCACTTAAGTTTATGTATAGGTATCAAAAACTCTACCGATTGTCATAAAATATTACCAAATTTACTAAACGATGTCAATAAAAAAAAAAAAAATTATGGCACCAAAACGAATTCTTGTAACTTACATTTTATTAAAATTTAAAGAAACTAAAAATTAGCTAGTTCACGTGCCACAGTCAACTGGTGTATTAAATTAGACATTAAAATAAAATACTGTCAATGTTCTAATTACATACAATTTTTCTCTTTTTTACACCAGTTGACTGTGGCACGTGAACTAGCTAAATTTTTAATTTCATTAATTTAATAAAATGTAAGTTACAAGAATTTCGTTTTGGTGCCATAATTATTTTTTTTATTTTATTGACATCGTGTTAGTAAATGGTAAAATTTTTTTGTGACAATCGGTAGAGTTTTTGAATACCTATACATACCAAAGTGGTAAAATTTTACTAGATTGTAATTAATTAGATGATTAATTAATTAATTAAATATATTTTTTTTCACATTTTAATTATTTATAAAAAAGTTTTCATTTGGGACCCAAGTCGACTATGTTGTGATCTTAACACATTTGTTGAAATAAAAATATTAATTCCATTAAATTTAATTAATAAAAATTAAGTGGAAATTTAGTTTGGACCCATCATTATTTAGGTTTTTTGTGATCAAATTGTTTTTAATACTCAATTGTCATCGTAGCGCATAATTGAATGTTTAAGACAATTTTAAGGGGATCTAGCTCATTCTCAATTTCATTATCCATTAATCTGGAGTTGCAGGAATTTCGTTTGGGACCATCAAAATTTGGATTAATTGGCATTATGTTATTAAAGTGGTGAAATTTTATGAATTTGGTAAGTTTTTGGAATACATAACTATACAAAAGTCAAAGTGGTATAATTTTACTAAAATGTAATTAATTAGATGATTAATTAATTAATAAAAAAAATTTTTCACATATTATTTACTCGTGAAAAGCTTTCATTTGATACCCAATCGACTATGGCTGTGTTTATTTTTTTACATTAATTTTGAAATTTGTGTGATTAATTGCCTTTTAATTGAATTAATTGAATTAATTGAATTAATGGGAAAGTGATAAAAACCCGACCTTGGGGCCATCACTTTTCTCTTTTATTATGCTTGTTTTTTTTTTATTTGATACATCAGTTTGACTGTGGTTTTTTGAATGTCAAACATTTAACTGGTATTAATCGAATTATTAATTTCATTAATCCATTAATCTGGGAGTTGAAAGAATTTTGTTTGGGGCCATCAAAATTTGGATTAATTGGCACTATGTTAGGGAAAGGGGTGAATTGTATGACAATAGGTAAAATTTTAGGTGTACATAATTATACATAAATCGAAAGTGGTAAAATATTACTAAAAATTTAATTAATTAGATGATTAAATTAATTATTTTTAAATATTTTTTCATTTATTCATTCTCCGTAAAATAAGCTTTCATTTGATACCCTGTCGATTTGTGTTGTCTCCTTTAAAAAATTTTTGTTGGTTAATTAATCAATTAATTTTATTAAATTCAATTTAAAAAGAAAGTTTTCAGAAAGTCAACTGGGGCCATCGATTTTTGGATTCCTTGTGGTCATATTAGTAAAATTTACCAATTTTTTATGCTTTCTTCACGATTTGCACGATTGTTAGGCTTAAAAACCCCACTATAAGCTAATTTCTAGAGTATATGAATTTAAATCTTGGAGTTTTCTTAGATTGTAATTTTTAAAATTTTTAAAAACATTATGAATATGTATGTAATAAAGTATCATCAGCAATAGGAATTATAAGTAAATGAAGAGTTTGTAACAGAGAGAATGTTGAGGGTTTCTTGTAGATTCTTTAAGCCTAACAATCGTGCAAATCGTGAAGAAAGCATGAAAATTGGTGAATTTACTAATATGACCACAAAAGGGAAATTTCCAAAAATCGATGGCCCCAAAATTGACTTTCTGTAACTTCTTATTAATTGAATTAAAAAAATTAATTGATTAATTAACCAACAAATTTTTTTTTAAAAAATAGAGTGAATTCACTCTATTATTGATTATTGTTTAGTGGTTTGGGCAGTAAGACCTTCTACCGAATATGTTGTACTTCAGAAAGAATTGACCATCTGTTTGATTCAATTCCTATGAGCCAAGATTTACAATCTGATTGCTTCACGATTGAGGAAAGAATGAAATATAGCGTACTGGTAAATACATACAAAGTATTGAAAGGTATGTATTCAGGTATTATACCCAATATTTTTCAATTTGTTGATCGTGATAGAAATTCTATTCTAATGAACTCTTTGAAAGTTCCTGAATTAAATTCTGAATCATTAAGAAAGTCATTCTTGTACAGAGGAGTATCCTTTTGGAATTCAATTTCTTTTGATATTAGAAGCCAGTTTACTGAGCTAGGAATAGTACAATTTAAAAGTAAAATTGAAGCAATGATAATGAATCGAGGAACAAAGAAGAATTGATTTTTACTATTTATTTGTGGGGCATTGTCTCTGTGTTTATGTAATGTTAATTTATCTTCATAATATGTTCTTATTTATGATTTTGCTGTTCTCTTTGTTTGTTCATTATTGCTTTGATTTTGATGTATTCAATGCATTTTCAATTTTTTCTGCCTAGATTGTCTGGTTGCCGCCCACTGGTGGACCTTGCAACTTGAGTTAGGTGTCCTGTATCATTGCTGTGATCAGTTTTTGACTTGAACAATTTTAAATAATTATATATCTGATATAATTATATATTAGAGTCAAGATCTTTTATACTAAATTGTTATCAATATTTGAACACAAGAATGATGGTTGAACACAAGAATGAAGATTCGCGTTCGGTGGTTTCTTCCGCGAAAGATTGATTACTCCCTGATTTGCTGTTCCTGATTTTTGGCAAACCTCATATTCGTTTGAGTGGGATCGTCTAATAAATCAGTTTTTTTCTTTTCGTTTTTCTTTTTTTCTTTTTTTTCTTTTTTTCTTTCTTTTTTTTCTTTTTCCTTTCCTTTTTTCTTTTTTCTTTTCTTTTCTTTTCATTCCCCACCCCCTTTTTTATATATTCGATTCATTCATAAATTGCATTTAATATCCTTTTTATTTGTTATCAAATTTGTTGAGTATTTAATGCATTGTTGTAATATTACTATTACTATTTCAAATATTACTTAAATGTAGTTCATTGTTGTGTCTGCATCTATGTAATTAGATTTATTTAGTTGTCCTCCTTTGTAAATCAGTTTTTATAACTGAATAGGATAGACGTTAAATAAATAAATAAAATAAATAAATAAATTTTCCAGGCGTGTATTTAAAAAATAGAAAAAAGGAGGTGTCCTGAACATCCTAGCCCTTCATTTAACATAAAGCCTACGCCTTATATAATGCAAGTAGCACAAACCAAATTGTGTCTCAACCTTTTGGTTAAAAATACCTCTTTCAAACATAATAAAGTCATAAATAACTTATCCCTAGTTTAGTAAATTGTTTTGGCACGACTGTTCAAAACGCAATGTACTTGTTGTACTCTACTTACGGGAAAGCGGAGACGAGTGCCTTTATGAACTGCACCTCCATGTCAAACTGGGTGGGTTCAACACTAGAAGACTCGTCCAGGACAAATAACATGTTGGCTCTTTTACCTTGAAGAATGTTGTCTATGCGGTTGATGAATTCTGCACCTAAGTTTGGAATCCCTAAGAGACAGACATACATACAGTTATGCGGGATCTTGGTAACAGAGAGCGAGTGTAACGAGTATGTATGTTAGATAAGTTTAACTGGGAAACAACGGAAGGGAGGAGACAAATGGCAAAGCTATATATTGTGCCGCTAGGTACAAAATCTACTAGGGAGAACAAGCATGGGCAGACTTATTTGGCGGCTGAAAAGTTCGATTATGTTTAGGAAGAGGAGGTGACTACCCTGTGTGAAAAGTGAGAGTTGTATCTAGCAGAACAAACTCCGTTAAAAACTCGTTTTGACCAAAAGGGAGTAGAATGCAGTTCTAAAAGGATTCAGTAATCGTATTTAGTAAGACGTTTTTAAAGGATTGTTAAAAAGTTACACCATTGTAAGTGCTCTCTACATGTAAGTGTGTGTTTTAGATGGAAAACCTACTCTACGCCATGGTTTTATTTAGCTTTTTAAATTTTTATTTAGCTAGATTAATTCACGACTCTCATCTTGACAAAAGTGGCCTTGAGATCAAAGATTATGATATTTTATGCCATGTTATGAAGAAAAAACAAACAATCGAAACAAACAAACCCATGGAAAACAAGCTTTTCGCGTCAGATTTTAAATCTGGCGCGCGCTCTTGTGACGTCAATTGTGGGGCACTCCAGTTCTCGTTAGCGACGGTCGCAACGTATTAGTAGTTTTAGGGAGCTTCAACGGCAAAGATTATTCGCGCTTGCGCACGGCCGCATCGTGCCTACCCTCAGCCGCGGTTTGCTCTAATCATTCAGTTGCCAGTCGATGCTCGTTACAGACAGACAGTTTCAAATGAGATTTTATTAAAGCATGGTTAACTGATGATGTGTGTAGCAATGTCTCGGGCTAACATAATCATCGATCATTACATTCATTACCCGAAATCAAACAAAAAAGAGCACATTTTGTGCCAAGCAAGTATACGCGCGCGTGCTCCAAACATTTTCTTGGGAACTACTTTTAAATCGGTGTAAAACTGAAAACTGAACTATGCCCTGATTGGATTGTACTGGTACCGGCAAAACCGGTCTCTTGAATGGAGGTGTCACATCCCAGTCAGAAAAAAGGCCTGCGTAAACATGCCCTCTTTTGAAATTGGCGGTATTTTTCTTCTGGTTTGAAGCGAACATTTTCCCTTTGTTCATGCCGCCAACTTGTAATCCCCTACCTTATTTACCCTTCGCACGATCTTCGAGCATTGTATTGTTAGCGTTTATTACCATAATATCAACGATAATATTAATATCTTTGGGTTTCTAGTATAAGGACACTATATACCCAAAGCTATAACGATGAGAATACATCAGCCTCGGTGGCGCAGCTGGCAGCGCGTAAGTCTCATAATCTTAAGGTCGTGAGTTCAATCCTCACCCGGGGCAGTTATTTTTTACTACTTCGTTTGTCATTGAATGTGTTTTTGGAATTATATCGTGCAAGGACAATTAATTCTTTTATTTCTCCTGAGTCCAAAATAATTACTATCCGTTCAAAATATCAAAAATTATATTGTAAATCATAGAGATGTTTCGAATACAGTATAACATTTTCTATTACTTGTTTCGGTACTTGTTCATTATTATAGGGACCCGCCCGAAAAAGAAAGTTAGTGGGTTAGTGGGGTTGGGGGCGGGGGAGCATGAAGTGCATTGCCGTGGTCAACTATAGGCCCCTACCCCCACTGCGCTTCGCGCGCCCCCCCCCCCCCCAACCCCACTAACCTACTTTCCTTTTCGAGGGGGTCCCTATAATGAACATGTACCCTTTTTTTCTATGTTTAATGACTGGTATCGGCGTGTGCTGTTAAACATTTACTTGCGGTTATTTATTTCCTTATCTGTACTCTTCAATCACTATGCTATACATTATCATTAGTCCACTTCAAGCAATGTCCTTGAAATTAGAAGTTTCACTGTCAGTTACACATCTACCTCGGTGACGCAGCTGGCAGCGCGTAAGTCTCAAAATTATTAGGTCGTGAGTTCACTCCTCACCCGGGGCAGTTTTTTATTTTATTTTTCTACGTGGGGTTTATATTTTACGCAAGTAACGCAATTGCTGTAATGGTTTCAAGCGTAAATAAATAGCGTGATCCGACATGCTTTCTCAATTTTAATTATTGTTAAAACCCTTTCATTGCAGCTAAAAAAATCTAGAATTTTTGTATTATTTAAATTCTTTTTATCACAATTTTTAATAAGCAATGTTCTGAAAATTTAGATTTTAAATCAAAACTTTTTTGTTACAATTTAAATTGAATGCATTCCGGAAACTTTTTTTTTTGCATATTTTAGATATTGTGTATCTCAAATAACAACAGTACTGGAAATCTATTACTTTTCCGGAACGAGACAAATTTTTTCCGTTCTAAACCTTTTTAGCAGATGTTTTAAATCTTCTTTTAAAAAATGCACTATTCGTCCCATTGAATTGGGGGAAAAGTATTTATTTTTCAATTAACCAAAAATATGGGGTCAAATTGAAACCCATATATTTACCGCAATTGTTTTAGAACTTTATGTTGCCATGGCTACACTGTAACGAAAGGGTTAAATGTTTAACCCTAACTTTTCCTTAATACTTCACAGATGTAGTATAGGATTCATAGTAAACCAATGAGAGAGTATTAGGACTGTAGGTGGCTGGTATCAAACTAACGACTTCTCGAATCAGAGTTCTGTTTTTATGCGAAGCGCTTTACCTCCGCCAGTCTGTATCGTCTAGTAGTGGAGATGTGGAGATGTTCGATCTGTTTATTATTGATATCTGTCACAGACTGTCTGTCGAGTGTCGATTCCCGAGTGTTAAAATAAGAAATAAGAAGTATGAAACTGATTGTTACCCCTGTACTGAGACCATGCTGAGACCATCACATCACAACAATCAATCACTTCAAGTCACTCACTTCTCATCTTAGTCTAGCATTGTGTGATTTCAAGGCAATCAATTCGATCCAAAGAGAAATAGTTTTATTAGTGCGGTTCCTCAGCCAACAATATTGCAAATAGTAATACATAATATCACTGATGTTTTCAATTTGCTTGAAGTCATAAGCTCAGAACAAATTACGGTATATAAAGCTTTATCGTTTCAGAATAGAGAGATAGTGCAGAGTCTGGCCTTTCTTTATCTTGCTATCAAGATATGTTTATTTAACCCCCCCCCCCCCCAAATAATCACATTCATTGTGACCTTGACAAGACGTGACAGATCGCTGACCCTGACAGAGCCGCTGCGACGAGTGTTCTTTATGGTCCAGCAGTCTGCTTCACGCTGTTACAAACGGGCCAGTGTTGAATTCAGACTTTTTATCCCGGGGGGGTTCGAGGGGCGAACCTCCCCAACAATAGCGCCGCAGGCGAAAATTTTGAAAAACAGGTTTTTAGAGTGCGTTTGGTGCGTTTTAGAAAAAAGTTGTGGGCTGAATGTAATACCAAAATAATGTAGTTTTTGAGTGTTGATGTTGTGTTGTGAATGCTAAAAGTTCCTAAATATCAGCTAAATTTCACCTTCAAACCGCTAGATTTACAAAATAGTAATTGGATGAGCGAAGCGAAGACTTCAATTTCACTGACCCCCCAAAAAATTTAGCTCCAATGTTTTTTTTTTTTTTTTTTTGTCTGTTTGTTAGCAGGATTCCGGGCAAACGACACAAGCGATCTTGATGAAAATTTGAGGGGACCTTCGAAATCTCTGAACTTAGAGGTGTATTGTTTTTCGGTACAATCGAAGAAATATTTCTCATGAATATCGTACTTTTACGATTTTTTTCAATTTTTAGTGCGATATTTTCGTGACATTTGGGCCGATTCTGACCCAAACGGGTGGGGCTACAATGTTCATATTATACATGGACATTAAGGTAATGGTGATGTTGTACCTTTTGAAAGAAAAAGTTGGAAAAGTTACCCAGAATCCATAAAATAAAGCTTTTAATATAAGTTTTTTTACGGTTTAGTGCGATATTTTTTGTGCCATTTGGGCCGATTATGACCAAATGGGTGGGGCTTCAACGTTCATATTATACATGGACATTAAGGTTATGGTGATGTAGTACCTTTTGAATGAAAAAGTTGGAAAAGTTAGCCAGAATCCATAGAAATAAAGATTTTAATGTAAGTTTTTTTACGGTAAATAATAACATTTGACAAGTAGGCCTAGGGCCTAACAATAGAAACTTGGCAACAATCACCTACAATGCATAGGCAGTAAAGCAAAACACTTGTAAAAGTAAAGATATCCCACGCAAACTAAAAACTTAAAAAAAGCTCATCCATCAACGCGGCGGGACTTTAGCGTTTTCCTAGTTTAAGCAACGAAAACAAATACAATATTTTCCAAACAGGGTGAAATACTGTTTTTTTTGTTTTTTTTACTAAGCGGGCCCTGCGGGCGCCGAGTTCCGCCACTGAATATTTGTATATTATTTAGACACAACCCCTCACCGTCCCCCTCATGCACGAATCATTGTCAATATTGACACTTGTGCGTTGCCTTCTACAGGATGCCTACGCAGTGATTTCGCATCGAAAGTACACTGACCATTTACCCCATATACTGCACCCTGCCTGTATCAGTCCTGGAAGCGCACATCCTCTCAAGGCGCGACTGCGAGCCACAATATAAAAGAAGACATAATTGGGAATTTCCTAAACAAAAGTCTGAACCCTTCGTACGACCATACATTCACAAACAAATCGAGTTCCTGAACTCGTGACTCGTGAGTTGCCCACACGTTTATCGTAGGGTCTGCCTATTTAATTACAGTTACAAACATAAACCTTAAAAGCAATATGTTCGTGCCCTTTCAAAAAGGGCAAAGTGACATTTCAAAATGATGGAATATATAATGCATGTAGTCAATTTATTCCTGGGGGGGCGAATGACAGTTCCCGAGGGAGCTTCGCCCCCCCGGGATTATAGCTGGATTCAACACTGCAAACGGCGACTTAATTGTAAAATACCTATTCCCTGGCACTCCATTTTATCGGACATTACTTCTAGCCTTGATTGATTATGATTGATGTGACCAGACCAGTACCGCCCTATTCTCAGCTGCCTGCCGCCGCAGCTTGTTTATATTATTCAATCTGCTGCAAACTCATCTCAGGTTGAAATCCGGATGAGGGAACACACACGTGACGTCACAGCTCGGTGCGGATCTTACTGATGGACAAGCATCCTCATTTCGCAAGTTGACGCCTGATGATCGGCTCAACAAATATCACGCTCTAAACTTCTATACTATTCATTATTTGGACAAAACTTAAGAGGAATAATATTTAGCAAACATATCATTTTATCTAATAGCGATTATTTCGATTTTTTTAGAGAACCGTTAGCTTGTTATAACAATGTACGCATTATAAATGACAAAATTATCAACCTTTAAGTCTTTTCAACTTCAATTGACAAAAAACTACTGATCGGATTTCAAAAGAATTCTCTCTAAATATGCATCTAACTAATTAGACAATAAATAAATAAACTTTCTCGATAGAAAAAGCACAGAACGAAATTTTACAGCATAGCGGGGCAGTTTTTCACGGCTCATCCGCACGTCAAAAGCGCGTATTTTAGATGAAAACACATACCATGCGTTTAACCCTATGCTATAAATTTTCGTTCTGTGCACTTTCTATCTAGAAAGTTTATTTATTTCTTGTCTAAACAGTCCGATGAATTTTTTGAAAGCGGTCTTGTCAAAATCCGATCACTAGATTTTTGTCAAATTTAAGTTGTTTTATTAAATTTCATAAAAAACAAGTAAAAGTCTTAAATTTTATTTTTAATATGTACATCGAAATAACAATTAAGTTAACGGCCGTGTAAAAATTCAAAGTAATCGCTATTAGAAGGAATGATATATTTGCTAAATATTATTCCTCCTAAGTTTTTCCCCAATAATGAATAGGATAAAAGTTGGAGCGTGATAAGTGTTGCGACGTTCAGCAGGCATCCACTTGCGAAACGATGGTTGCTTGTCCACCAGTTGGGCTCAAAACGGAGAATACCCCTCATAATCCTGTCAAATAAGATCCTAAAGTGACGTTTGGAGAGAAAAATTGCGATGTTGCTGAATTTTTGCAGAGACCTTCCTTATATAATACTTATCAACATACTAAAACTCCCCTACAATCGGACTGGAGCTTCGGCCGCCATATTGGAAAATGGCGGCCCAAAGGTGTTTGTTATTGAATATCTCCAAATTGGTTTGCGATAGACAAAATATCTCAATGGCAAAAATATTTCCTATTTAATTCCCTACAAAACCGGTGTCTTCTATAGTTTTGGTAGGGGCAAAGGTTACGTCACAAAATCGTGGTTTATGTGTTGCTCATTGGAGTACCAGCTTATTTCCAAATTTGCACGCCCAGCATCAAACAATGCCCGGTAAATCCGTAATAAATCGATTTAAATACAAAAGGGCTTTTGTACGGGGTTTGTGAAAGCTTTCATTAGTATTTTAAAAACATCAGGTGTGCGAAATCGAATTTTGCATTTACCCGAAATTTGGGTTTTTCCATTGTTGGCATTTCCTCAAAAATGCCATTTTTGACCGTCCATTATTAAGCACTAAAAAGCATTGGAGGAAAAATTCTTCCTACGCACATTGAAATGACTCAAATAATGATCCGATTACAACCAAAGTTTAAATCCAATATGGCTGCTAATTCCTAATATCCACAACATCAAAGTGAATTGTGTAACAAAAAGAGTGTAAAAACAGCACGAAAACAGTATTCATATTGTGAATATTAGGAATTAGCAGTCATATTGGATTTAAACTTTGGTTGTAATCGGATCATTATTCAAGTCATTTCAATGTGCGTAGAAAGAATTTTTCCCCCAATGCTATTTAGTGCTTAATAATGGACAGTCAAAAAGGGCATTTTTGAGGAAATGCCAACAATGGTAAAACCCAAATTCCGGGTAAATGCAAAATTCGATTTCGCAGACCGGATTTTTTAAAATACTAATGGAAGCTTTCATCAACCCCGCACAAAAGTCCTTTTGTATTTAAATCGATTTATTACGGATTTACCGGGCATTGTTTGAAGCTGGGCGTAAAAATTTGGAAATAAGCTGGTATTCCAATGAGCAAAATATAAACCGACGAATTTGTGACGTAACCTTTGCCCCTACCAAAACTATAGAAGACACCTGTTTTGTAGGGAATGAAATGGGGAATATTTTTGCCATTGAAATATTTTGTCTATCTCAAACAAATTTGGAGATATTCGATAACAAACACTTTTTGGCCGCCATTTTTCAATATGGCGGCCGAAGCTCCAGTCTGATTGTAGGGGAGTTTTAGTATGTTGATAAGTATCCTTTAAGGAAGGTCTCTGCAAAAATTCAGCGACATCGCAATTTTTTCCTCCAAAAATTCTTATTTGACAGGATTATCATAGGGAACCTAAGTTTTGAAGGCGGGAAGGAAATTGGTTCTCTCTGGTCTCAGCGCCCATAAGAATTAGCATGGTACGAAAATGTAACTCGCCGTATCTTTTGACTCGCGCAAAAGAAATCTAAACCAATAACATCACTATCACAAGATGCATAATTTTGTAAAGAAGATGATGGCGTTCTACTTTGCTCGATGACGCTTCCTAAATTCAAACTATTATGAGTTAAATGGACCCATGTTTGCGCGCTGTCGCAAATGTACACTGACTGAGCGGCAACCTAAGCGAGACGCAGCCACGTTGAGTGCAGCTGTGGCATCCTCGCATACCACGCGCCTGTCCATGGTTGCTAAATGTACTTTGCATTCAAGATTTTGTTGGCACATTAAAGAATATTTTATTAGTAATGTATAACCTAGTACAACCCAGTGACCTCGCAGTAGCCACAAAGCAAGTCGGATACCAAATGTTATGCTGATGCCACGGACAAAATGTTTTAACGTGCTTTTTCATGAGCAGTTTGGAAGGTTTGGCAACAGTGTAAATGTAGAGTTCACTTCAACTCAAAACAAATGTCATTAATATTTGTGATAGAGTAGAGTTATGTATATCCACGCAAAGAGGAAAGATTATAGTTTCTTACAGTATGAATATAATTCCGGTCCGTGGTCGGGTTCTCGCGCTATCGCTTACGAAACATTTAGCACGGGTTAATCGCCTATACCACGCTGATCGGAGAGAACCGGACAACGCCCACTTAGGTTCCCTATTCCCCTCGATTTGTGACGTAGTTGTGTGTACCCTATAGGGAACCTAAGTGGGCGTTGTCCGGTTCTCTCCGGTCAGCGTGGTATAGGCGATTAACCCGTGCTAAATGTTTCGTAAGCGATAGCGCGAGAACCCGACCACGGACCGGAATTAAATTCATACTGTAAGAGACTATAATCTTTCCTCTTTGCGTGGATATACATAACTCTGCTCTATCACAAATATTAATGACATTTGTTTTGAGTTGAAGTGAACTCTACATTTACACTGTTGCCAAACCTTCCAAACTGCTTATGAAAAAGCACGTAAAAACATTTTGTCCGTGGCATCAGCATAACATTTGGTATCCGACTTGCTTTGTAGCTACTGTGAGGTCACTGGGTTGTACTAGATTATACATTACTAATAAAATATCCTTTAATGTGCCAACAAAATCTTGAATGCGAAGTACGTTTAGCAACCATGGACAGGCGCGTGGTATGCGAGGATGCCACAGCTGCACACAACGTGGCTGCGCCTCGCTTAGGTTGCCGCTCAGTCGGAGTACATTTGCGACAGCGCGCAAACAAGGGTCCATTTAACTCATAATAGTTTGAATTTAGGAAGCGTCATCGAGCAAAGCAGAATGCCATCATCTTCTTTACAAAATTATGCATCTTGTGATGTTATTGGTTTAGATTTCTTTTGCGCGAATCAAAAGATACGGCGAGTTACATTTTCGTACCATGCTAATTCTTATGGGCGCTGAGACCAGAGAGAACCAATTTCCTTCCCGCCTTCAAAACTTAGGTTCCCTATAGGTCGAAAGAGAACGCGGAAGATGCTGAAAGTAGGCCTATAGCGATTGCTGTGCGCAACTCCACTCACACAGCGCGCTTGCCTTGCCCACAGGCCGTCTAGGACTAGGCCACAGTTGACTTCACGTGAAGAGGCGTGGCCAAGACACAGGATTTCAGTAAATATTTTTTACGGCGAAATTGTTGGCCGATTTATTCGATTTTTGTTTTGACTTATTCAAATTAGTGTCTCACAACTAATGATCAATACGTTTTTCAAGATGAGATAATCCCTTTTTAAGGCCTCGTAAATTTAATGAAATAAATGGATGGAAGAACGGGAGTACGTGTAGTTTCTCAGTTTGAAGGGGCTGCGCCGTACCTTTACACAGAGGAATCTTGTCAAGTCCGTTGATCCCCAACCATCCTTCCTCGGTACAGACCACGTCACTCCCCCCATCCAGCTGCGCATCCTCATGGCAGAGAACTTTGCAGATGTCGTTTACCTCGGAGTAGTCCTCGATACAAGACTCCGGTTCCCCACGTTGCATACTGGGTTGTTCACCAGGGTGCTCCCAGTTGGTCTCTAGAGGAAACATGAATTAGTAAGCGCGCAGCTTGTGCACACGCACACACAAAACTTACGGTGAAGAAGGATGTTATCAGGTGCGTAGCTTGTGAAAACCATGAACAGAACGACGGAGACTGTGGGATAGATAACAACAATTATTAATTGAAACAAGAATTTCTCAACAAATTGAAATAATATTAATTTATGCCTTAAAAATAAATAAATGTTTCGTATGTGAATGCACTTGACAAGTTGGCACTCTCTAGTAGACTAGGTAGTATGGTGAGTATGGTGAGTATGTGAGAGGGAATGTCAGAGGATTGTCGAGCTTATTTAGCAGGACTAGTTATGTACCCAGGAATACACTAGGAATTTAGGAAAACGCCAAAGTCGTTGTTAGATGAGTGAGTGAACATTCCATTTCCTCCCCCTACCTAAGACTGGATCCAGTATGGTTCTTTCCTTTCTAGCCTATCAATATCATAGGCTAGAGTGACGCATTATGGCCTTACGTTTACACGCCCTTATATCAACTAAACTCAAAACCCTATCGTTTATACCTTATATATCAATCAACTTATAAATGGAAATGTTCCCGGGTACTCAACACTCAACACATGACTCGCTCACTCGTCGAACAACGACTTGGCGTTTTCCTATAAGTTAGTCTGTAATTGGCTATAAGGCGCCTGTATACCGGCAATATGGGAGACCCGGGTTCAAACAACGGCCAGGATAGATTTTTGCAATTTCTAGATTGCAGTAAAAAATTCTAGAACATGTTTTGAATTGCATAATATACGGTACCATAGAAAACATAGCCAGTACGTAAAACGTATAAATATTGCAAGGTTTACTCAATCTCGCAGCGGAATTTTGGGGAACCTTCAGCATGAAAGGGATTTGGCACACCTTGATCACCGCCTTACATCTAAAAATGATTTCATAAAAATGATTTTTCAAGAACAAAACCCATTGTCGTTATATACATCCTGCACATTTCAGACTATATTTTCAATTGATTATGTCTTGTAGGTTTAAATCGCTACGGATTTTGCTCAAAATGTAAATTGCACGTTAAATACTTATACCGGATGTCTGTTTAAAACTTCAGTGCAATCTGTTTTTAGCCGTTCGGCCGTTCTAGAGCCAAAATCACAGAAAAAAAAATTTTCTAGTGAAGTTTGAGTTGAATTGGAGACTTCAGTCGCTGCATTCCCTTGTCTAATTACGCAATTGAAAAAAAAGTTAGTTGGCTGAATTCTCCAAGCCGTTTGTTTTATTTGCACCTAGGTAGGGGTATTTAAAAGAGGGAAAATTTTACACAATATGTTTTTTGAATTACATTGAACAAAGTGAGTGGCGCAACCAATGAACTTCACACTATATTTTATGAAATACATTTAATTTGAGTGTTAATCCAACAACTACCATACTCAGCAAAAACCCTCGGTCTTGCACATGAAATGTTGAATGTGTGTTGATTTACCAATTAAGAATTCAAAAAAATTGAAAATAACAAAAAATATACATTAAGTATATAATAATTCCCTTATTGCTTTGGGTAAACCTTAGTATGAGTTAAAATTAGTATTGCATTCATTTTGGAGTATTAAAAAATTGCGAACTTGTTAATTAGTATCTATAAATAAAAAAAACACTACTTCACCCATCTATCTAGGGCGACGACGAACGCGAAACTGTATACACCTACCCGAGTTGAGGGGTTTTAATCTATCTGTACTCGCCGCCCCTAAAGATTTACAATCTTGAAACTAGGTATATGACCTGATATGTGGTCCATGACCTACAAAAAAAAATCAACCCGATCCGATAACCCGCTCTGTGTTTAAAAAGTGCCTAAACTTAGTTGAAATCCTTCCGGCTGCGCTAATTCTCTTCTGAGCTAATTCTCCACGGAGAAAATAAGAGCCTACAGAGAAAACGGTAACTGTTAGAATATGAAACTTGGACCACACTTAGATGTACCTCAGACGCAGTGTCTTTTGCTTTCAAAACCCAAAAACGGGTAACAGGTAACCGGAGAAATCAAAATTCTGGATGATAATCAAATCACCTAATTTAAGGCAAGGTAATTTGTACAAAATTAAAATTAAACATGCTCTTAACCACTAAAAATATCTAGCGTCCAAAACACAAGCCTGTATGTCGGTGAATACGATTATCCCGGGTTTAAATGGTTTTTACCAGTTATTCGGTATAAACCGGTATACTGATAAATTTGGGCTAAATTTGGGGGGGACCGTAGGCCCAAAAATGTCAAAAAAGAACTCGCTTCTCGCTGAATTTTTGAAAGCTTTCCTCCCAATATCGCTGAAAGTATTACACGCCTTGATAGGAAACAAAACGCAAAAAAAGGGGTAATATTCCCCACACATACATAAAATTTGAAAAAAAAAAACGGCAGCCAAGCTCTCCTTCAGAAGTCTTCGGCTGTGAATGCTGTGAGATATAAATGAGCCAAGCTGATCATTCTTTCTCCCTAATTTCGCATAAAAAAAAAGATCATGTCGCCATTTGGTTCATTACGAGAACTAAAAAGTCTTGGTCAAGCAAGTTTTTTAATGATTTTTAGTTTAAAATTTTTACTTTTTTACCACGAAAATGGTTGGCTTGGCGCTCGTCAACAGGCGAAATGATCTTACTTCTTTTCAATGTGAAACTGGGGAGAAAGAATGAAATGCTTGGCTCAACTTCTATATCTCACAGCATTCACAACCGAAGACTTATGAAGGAGAGCTTGGCTGCCGTTTTTATTTTTTTTACAAATTTTTATATTTGAAGGGGATAAAGTAACTACTCAACATCTAGTAAGACCATGTACAACATTATTTACAAAAACATTAAAAAATTGATTATTACGAATTTAAAATTATCACCAATATCACAAAGTTAAAAAAATACAAATGCCATGTAGTATTGTGTCAATATTGATGAACAATTATTGGATGAGCGTAGCGAGCGAAGCGAAAATTCCATTCTACTACACTGGAGAAAAAAATTCAGAATGTTTTTTTTTTTCTTTCTTTCTTTTTTTCTTTCTTTTAGTATTTTTGTCTGTTTTTTAACACGATTACGGCTAAACCGATACTCCATTTGCGATGAAATTTTATGGAGGCCTTCAAAATCTCTGAACTTAGAAATGCCACGTTTGTGAGCGCAATCAAAAAATTATTTCTCATGAAAATCGCAATTTTACGATTTTTTTCGATTTTTTGACAATTTATTTTACTTGTAACACCTACATGCTTTATCCGATTTTAATGATTTTTTCACAGAACCTTAATTTTATGAATTAAGATATCCGTGTGAAATTTGAGCGCAATCAAAAAATTATTTTTCATGAAAATAGAAATTTTGTGTTTTTTTCTTTTTTAAAACAATTTTTTTACTTATAACACCTACATGCTTTATCCGATTGTAATAATGTTTTCACAGAACCTTTATTTTATGAATTTATATATCCGTGTGAAGTTTGAGCGCAATCAAATAATTATTTCTTAGGAAAATCGCAATTTTTCGATTTTTTCTTTTTTTTGGATGAGCGTAGCGAGCGTAGCGAGCGAAGCGAAGATTCCATTTCACTACACTGGAGAAAATAATCCGCGATGTTTTTTTTGTTTTTTTTTTTTTCTTTTTTTTTCTGTTTGTATTATTGTGTGTTTGTTAACACGATTCCGGCTAAACCGATACTCCAATTGCGATGAAATTTTATGGAGACCTTCGAAATCTCTGAACTTAGAACTGCCACGTTTTTGAGCGCAATCGAAAAATTATTTCTCATGAAAATCGCCATTTTACGAATTTTTTCGATTTTAAAAATATTTCTTCGACTTATAACACCTACATGCTTAATTCGATTTTAATGGTTTTTTCACAGAACCTTAATTTTATGAATTAAGATATTCGTGTGAAATTTGAGCGCAATCGAAAAATTATTTCTCATGAAAATCGAAATTTTACAGGTTTTTTCTTTTTTTAAACAAGTCTTTGACTTATAACACCTACATGCTTTATCCTATTGTAATGAATTTTTCACAGAACCTTAATTTTATGAATTAATATATTTTTGTAAAATTTGAGCGCAATCGAATAATTATTTCTTATGAAAATCGCAATTTTACGATTTTTTTCTTTTTTAAAAATTACGATTCATAAAAAAAATTAAAAAATAATGTTAATTTTGTATTTTTTTAATTTAATTTAAAAAAATTATTCGACTTTGTAATAATTTTGTCACAGAACAACAGAAAATCCTCATAACACAATCTTGGCAGCTCAATGCACCAATTACGCTCATCCAACAACGCGGCGGGACTTAAGCGTTTTCCTAGTTTAATTAGTATGACTAATTAAAAATTTTAAAATTTAAGTTTATTTTTATTTAATTTAATTGGATGAGCGTAGCGAGCGAAGCGAAGATTCCATTCCACTACACTGGAGAAAAAAATCCGGAATGTTTTTTTTTTTTTGTATTTTTGTCTGTGTGTTAAGGCTATTCCAGAGCACTCTTACCGATATTTTGAAAGTCAACGGAAAATGGCTAAAAGTTGGGTGGATGAAAGATGAACTTGAATAAAAAAGGAAAAAAAATAACTTTTTTTTTGGACGGGACAAAAGCTCTATTTTGGCCAAAATATGCAAATTTTGGGTCATTACGGAAATGAATGTTTTAGATGCAATATTTAATTTTTAGCTATGATTTTTTTTATTGCTTCAACACACCTTTGTCTTTGGACTGAAAACAAGGGAAACTAATTTTATGAAATAACTTTTGATGAACGATTTTTTTCGTGTTCCGGTTCAAAACTCTTTTTTGTACCATGTGACAAAAAAAATCGTACATCGAACATTATTTCAAAAAAAAATTTCCCTTATACTTAGTCCAGAGACAAAGGTGTGTTGAAGCAATAAAAAAAAATCATAGCTATAAATTAAATATTGCACCCAAAACATTCATTTCCGTAATGACCCAAAATTTGCATATAATGGCCAAAATAGAGCTTTTGTCCCGTCCAAAAAAAAAGTTATTTTTTTTCCTTTTTTATTCAAGTTCATCTTTCATCTAACCATCTTTAAGCCATTTTCCGTTGACTTTCAAAATATCGGTAAGAGTGCTCTGGAATAGCCTTAACACGATTCAGGCTAAATCAATACTCCAATTGCGATGAAATTTTATGGAGGCCTTCGAAATCTCTGAACTTAGAACTGCCACGTTTTTTAGCGCAATCGGAAAATTATTTCTCATGAAAATCGCAATTTACGAATTTTTTCTATTTTTTTTTTAATTTCTTCGACTTATAACACCTACATGCTTTATCCGATTTGTATGATATTTTCACAGAACCGTAAGTTTATGAATTAAGATATTCGTAGAAATTTGAGCGCAATCGAAAAATTATTTCTCATGAAAATCGATTTTTTTTTTTTTTTTTTTAACAATTCTTTGGTTTAAAACACCTACATGCTTAATCATATTGTAATAATTTTTTCACAGAACCTTAATTTTATTAATTTATATATTCGAGAAACATTTGAGCGCAATCGAATAATTATTTCATATGAAAATCGCAATTTAGGTATTTTTTTATTTTAAAATTACTATTAATTAAAAAAATTACAAATTTAAGTTAATTTTTTATTTAATTTAATTTAATTTTTAAAAAATCTTCAACTTAGTAATAATTTTTTCACAGAACAACAGATAATCCGCATAACACATGGCAGCTCAATGCACCAATTACGCTCATCCAACAACGCGGCGGGACTTAAGCGTTTTCCTAGTGTAGACACGTTGTGCCAGTGGTCGACTTGAATAAATAGCATTTTGCGTTAGAAAAGAATAAGTTTATAGTAATAAACAAGTACTTTCATTGTACCAACAACAAGCTGTTAGTGATAATTGAAACTACTGTGTGGCTCGTTGGTCTTGTTGGATGAGCGTAGCGAGCGAAGCGAAGATTCCATTTCACTACACTGGAGAAAAAAAAACGGAATGTTTTTTTTTTCTTTCTTTTTTTTTGTATTTTTGTCTGTTTGTTAGCACGATTCCGGCTAAACCGATACTCCGATTGCGATGAAATTTCATTAGACCTTCGAAATCTCTGAACTTAGAACTGCCACGTTTTTGAGCGCAATCGACAAAAAATTCTCATAAAAATCGAAATTTTACGATTTTTTTCGATTTTTAAAAAAAATTCTTCGATTTATAATACCTACACGCTTTGTCCGATTGTAATGATTTTTTCACAGAACCTTTATTTAATGAATTTATATATTAGTGGAAAATTTAAGCGCAATCGAAAAATTATTTCTCATGAAAATCGCAATTTTATGGGGTTTTTCTTTTTTAAAACAATTCTTAGACCTATTAGGCCAGTCATTTAAAACATCGTAGGTCGCAAAAAATTGCATAGTTCTGATTTTTTGGGATGTTGTTAGGATAGATACCAATAGTGTAAAACCAAGTTTGCAGCTTCGAAAGACCTGTGCTAACTGCGTGGTGCCCCAAAAACCACCTTTTTTCGGACTTTTTTTCAAGTTTTGGCTTATAACTTCTACACTGTGCATCCTATGGACACAGTTGTCCAATACATTTTTAAAGTAGATAAAATTATCTACGATTTGAGTGCAATTGCAGCTCCGTAAGTTGAATAGTTTCCCAGATACAGCATTTCAAAAATAGGCACTTTTTCCCAAAAAGTTTGAAATTGAAGTTTTTGCCGTCTTCCGAGCAGAATATCGGCTAACATACTCATCCTGCGAGGAAAGTCATGGGCAATAAAGTTGTAGAGCAGTTATTTATCTTTAATTAAAGCCCAAGTAAAATCCTGTAGGACAAATAGTTCCTTTGTTATCAGGACAAAACAAAAAATTAAGGAAATCTGATTTTTCATGAAATGGAGCAGGACTTTTGTAAAGGATAAGAAAGACATAACTCAGTGGAAAATGGTTTATATCATGCAAAATACAATAAATAATAAGCTATAAATTTATCAAAATTTTATAAAAAATATTTTATAGTTTGAGGGACCTGGGACGTGAAATGTTGAACGTGAAGTGAAGTGAGCTGACTCCTGCGACAGAAATACACAAAGTAATTTAAATTAGTATTTATTATATGCGTAATCAATTTTATAATACATTACAACAAAGGGGTAGATATGTTATATTAGGGTTACCTATACGCACTTAGCGATTAGGACGTGTTCTTTTGGAAGGCCCAGGTTCGTCAGACGGATCTTCTTGGGGCTCCGGAGACTATATCTAGACTATATCTACTACTAGATACCAGTGGTCAAGGGTCGTCGACGTCGTCTTCTTCATCCGACTCATCCATGGCTAAGTGAGGAGTATTCAGGCAGGTCTTCCCCTGCCAAACTTTGCAGAGAGCAGAGCATTTCCGCCCTGCCTTCTGGCAGGAGCAGCTCCCTCCTCCGCACCCTTTCTGGCACCTGCATGACAGGAATTTCAGCAGGGTTAGCGGCGCTGGTTCCTTGGTTGAGATCACCGGTGTCAGCCTCTGCTGGCTCCTTGTTCACCCCCAGTTGGTGGGCTCTTTCTATACTCCCAACCACTTCTGCACCTGGTGGTGGGTTCTGTAGGAATGTTGGGCAGCAGCCTCTTCAGTTGGGGGCAGACGAGCGAGTTGGACTCTGGCGCTGGCAGCAGATCGGACAAATATCCCGTAACGCAGGGCGTGGAGAGAGTAGTCTTTTCTCCCACCATACACGGCCACGAGACATTTGTGGCCAGCAGAGGCTATCTCCTCATGGGTAACTTCATGGTTGAGAAACTGGTAGCTGCGTCAAGAAGGTCTAGATGTTTTGAAAGGACGCCCAACATCGTCTTTTTCCCTTGCCAGAATAGAGCAGAGGTTGTGTCGCAACCAGTGAAGGCGTGAAGGAACAACTCTATTCCAGGGGGTAATGAGAGCTCTTCTCTAATGAATGATGTTGAAGAGAACTGCTCACAACCTGTTCCACCCATGCCACTTTACTGGAAGAAAACATTTTGTATGCTGTAGCCCAATCCATGAACCAATCCAGCACCAGCAGCCGCCACTTCTGGGTAACCATCGAAACAAATGATCATTTTTCTCAATTTGATGGCTACCCAGAAGAGGGGGCTGCTAGGAGCACAAAAACAGAAGAGCAGTTAAGTCGTTATGCAGCCTCAGCATGTAGCGACATTATTTTTGAAGAATCCCCAGCAAACACAAGTAATCTCGCCCGTACATAAAACGTACGTTCAAGAACGTACGCGCACGTACGTTTTATGTACGTTTTCCCCCCGTACATCGCCCGTAAGAATGTGTCACTTCCGCCCGTATGTATAACACACGTTTTTTAATGGTTTACAACATACCAGGGATGCACCTTAACCGCACGGAAAACACACGTTTACGGCACTCAGTAATATTCCGCCCACACGGGAAACACACGAAAAACACACGTAAAACACACGTTTTCGGCACTAATAAATATTTAGCCTGCACCTCGCTTGGTCTGCAGGGAATAAATCGATGGCTCCATCTAGTAGAGAATCTGAAAAGTATAAGTTAGCTATGCCAATAAACAATTACTAAAAATATTAAAAATTATTTTATTGACTTATGAAGTACAGTACTCACATCAATTTAAGCGGCATTTCATTAGATAACTATGTCAGTTTATTCAATTTGGAAACATGCATTATTAGATAAATTTTACTTCATCGTGTGTATTCGAACCTCGACCATGTGTCGCTCCTTCAACCTGGAATCTGAAAGCCAGTCACTAGACCGTTCGGCCACGGTGAACTGATGACTGAGAAGAGTTAAACTAGCCTGTAGTTGGACGAGGCGCTCTCGTGTTTCGTCAAACCTAATACTCGGTCTCGAATATGATTTAAAGTTATAATTCTCCATGAATCAAAAACGTTGTATCATAAGTTTAGAAGGAAATATAACAATTATATTGCTAACGGTAAAGTTTGTTGTAGATATATAATAAATTGAATTATACAGAACGGCATAAGGCATTTATCAGTAGTAATTTGGTTGGAATCCTAAATAGATACATATATCCTGTATATAAATACATTTTGTCAGTGGTATTGTGCTAATATGAAAATGGTTGCATGGTCAATATATGATGATTGATTTGAGTATGAAATTCACGCTAGCAGAGGTGCAGAAATACGTACGTTGCCCATACGTGCAACACACGTACTCAAATGAATTACCCACACACCACACACCACACACATCCCACTCGATACGTGCGTTTTACGTACAGTTTACGTTTACATTGAGTACGTACGATGTCTGTGTGGGATATGTGCTGTCAAGCAACGCATAAGCAGTGCAGTGCCTGAACGCACGTTGCCCGCACGGGTAACACACCTCATTATAAGGGACAAACATACGTTTTCTATTACGTAGTGAACGTACGATGTCTGTGTGGGATATGTGCTGTCAAGCAACGCATAAACTGTGCAGTGCCTGAACGCACGTTGCCCATACAATTCCCATATGTTCCAAAATACATATATACACACTACACACGAATTACACAGTACTAGTGTGTTTAACGTACATTTAACATACGTTTGACACAGTCGTGTGTTTGCTGGGTCGACACTGATCAAAGAGCCCCAAGAAAAGTTATTGTCCAACCCAAAAAACAAGCAGTGCTTGATCAACTTCATCTGCCCTAGACTGGAAAGCCAAGGGATCGAAACGAAGCAAGCCCTAGAGGACGCCGACTGCCTCATTGTGAGGACAGCATTGGAGAAGAGCAAAGAGTACGAGCACGTCATAATCGCTGGAGAGGATGTCGACCTCTTGGTGCTGGATTGGTTCATGGATTGGGCTACAGCATACAAAATGTTTTCTTCCAGTAAAGTGGCATGGGTGGAACAGGTTGTGAGCAGTTCTCTTCAACATCATTCATTAGAGAGCTCTCATTACCCCCTGGAATAGAGTTGTTCCTTCACTGGTTGCGACACAACCTCTGCTCTTTTCTGGCAAGTGAAAACGACGATGTTGGGCGTCCTTTCAAAACAGCTAGACCTTCTTGACGCAGCTACCAGGTTTCTCAACCATGACGTTACCCATGAGGAGATAGCCTCTGCTGGCCACAAATGTCTCGTGGCCGTGTATGGTGGGAGAAAAGACTACTCTCTCCACGCCCTGCGTTACGGGATATTTGTCCGATCTGCTGCCAGCGCCAGAGTCCAACTCGCTCGTCTGCCCCCAACTGAAGAGGCTGCTGCCCAACATTCCTACAGAACCCACCACCAGGTGCAGAAGTGGTTGGGAGTATAGAAAGAGCCCACCAACTGGGGGTGAACAAGGAGCCAGCAGAGGCTGACACCGGTGATCTCAACCAAGGAACCAGCACCGCTAACCCTGCTGAAATTCCTGTCATGCAGGTGCCAGAAAGGGTGCGGAGGAGGGAGCTGCTCCTGCCAGAAGGCAGGGCGGAAATGCTCTGCTCTCTGCAAAGTTTGGCAGGGGAAGACCTGCCTGAATACTCCTCACTTAGCCATGGATGAGTCGGATGAAGAAGACGACGTCGACGACCCTTTACCACTGGTATCTAGTAGTAGATATAATCCAACAACAGAGGAGTCTCCGGAGCCCCAAGAAGAGGCGTCTGACGAACCTGGGCCTTCCAAAAGAACACGTCTTAATCGCTAAGTGCGTATAGGTAACCCTAATATTACAAATCTACCCCTTTGTTGTAATTTATTATAAAATTGATTACGCATATAATAAATACTAATTTAAATTACTTTGTGTATTTCTGTCGCAGGAGTCAGCTGAGCTCCCGCCATCACTTCACGTTCAACATTTCACGTCCCAGGTCCCCCAAACTATCAAAATATTTTTTATAAAATTTTGATAAATTTATAGCTTATAATTAATTGTACTCAATTTCATTTTGCATGACATAAACCATTTTCCACTGAGTTATGTCTTTCTTATCCTTTACAAAAGTCCTGCTCCATTCATGAAAAATCAGATTCCTTAAATTTTTGTTTTGTCCTGATAACAAAGGAACATTTGTCCTACAGATTTTACTTGGGCTTTATTAAGATAATAACTGCTCTACATATCCTTTCCAAAGTCCTGCTCCATTCATGAAATCTATGATTTATCGAAA
>JAMZAV010004941.1:0-44069 GCA_024449915.1 Sweltsa coloradensis
GGTGGAGGTGCCGGGTTTTCCACGATTGATGTGAAATACTAGATTACGCTACATCGGTTGTGTTCTGTGTGACGTACGGTCAGTTTTTGAGTATTTAACAATTTAAGATGAATAATTGGAGATTGTATAACCAATCAAATCGATGCTCCATAGCGGAGGAAGACAAACTCGGGACAGACATTAGTGAGGCAAAACTAATTTTACTTTTAAATTGAAACGGAGAAGCGGAGAATCTTATTGATGCCATTGATGGTGCTATTTTTTATTCTATGCATTTCTATATTTCGCATATTATAATAATTCCGGCGATAATCGGTTTATATGAATTTGAAAATACTTCATATGACCTTGATGACAGTAAGTATTCGATCTTAAGGCGATGCAACAATGAATAATCCTATTTATATTTGTTAAAAACTGCAATAAACATGATTTGTATGCATTCTGCATCTTGTCTTATACCTTTCTGAATAGCTGTAACGTTGAGCCTGCTTTAAACGGCCCAATTTTTCCATCTAACTTTTTGAATTCAAGGACAAAACATAATCAATACAAGTGGGGCATTGTTGTGTTTTATTGATCTTATCTCCTAAAATTTACCAAGTTTGAAGAACAATTGAGACAGCCAAAAGCAGACTAAAGATTTTTGATGTCTGGTTATCTTACAATAGACATGGATAGAACATCTAAAAATCATACTCACACGTTGGAATAGGTTTAAAGCGCATGGATATTATTCCCATTGTATATAATTTGTATGACTTCCACACAATTTTTCAACAATTTTTCACAAAACCAATTGATTCTCTTCTTCCTAGATCAATTTGACTCGTATTTCATTTCATCGCTTTTGCTTGGCACAGTTCATACAATTGTTACAACGCTATTCAATTTACGTCCCCGCAAGATCGTCGCAATCATGGGCACCCGAGGAATCGTCTTGTCCCGGTGACCCACATCGCGAGATGGCTCTTCGTTAGTCGCGCGCGGTATCTTATGCCGTGACGTCACGAATGCACGGTTTATCGCTGCAACGAAGCTTATCCGGACGGTAAATATGAAGCCATTTGCATACTTCGGTGTAAAATGTAGCGTTTACGTTACTTATAAATACTGTGATGGTTATGCGATAGCGATGAGAAGAAGTACATCTCAGTTACGTTATAACGACCTTATTTATGATTTTAGTTGTATAATCATTGTTAAACACGTGTTTGGAGAAATGAACACAAAGATAATGTATGAAAATGACAACAAAACAGGAAAATAAGTATTCACAAGAAATATTGATAATTGGACGAGCGTGGCGAGCGAATCGAAGATTCCATTTCACTACACTGGAGAAAAAAATCCGGAATGTTTTTTTTTTTGTATTTTTGTCTGTCTGTTAACACGTTTCCGGCTAGACCGATACTCCGATTGCGATGAAATTTTATGGAGACCTTCAAAATCTTTAAACTTCTTTAAACTGCCACGTTTTTGAGCGCAATCGGAAAATTATTTCTCATGAAAATCGCAATTTTACGATTTTTTTCGATTTAAAAAAAATGTCTTCGACTTATACACCTACATACTTTGTCCGATTGTTATGATTTTTTCTGAACCTTAATTTTATGAATTGATATATTCGTGTGAAATTTGAGCGTAATCGAAAAATTATTTCTTATGAAAATCGCAATTTTACGATTTTTTTCGATTTTTAAAATTTCTTCGACTTATAACACCTACATGCTTTATTCGATTGTAATGATTTTTCACAGAACCTTAATTTTATGAATTAATATATTCTTGTTAAATTTGAGCGTAATCAAAATATTATTTCGATGAAAATCTCTATTTTACGCTTTTTTTGTTTTAAAAAATTACGCTTATCCAACAACGCGTCTGAAAAAGCGTTTGCGAAGCTTCGTAGTAATTAATAATCCTTTTATCAAACATTTTGAAGTGCTTGGGCAAACTAGGTTTTAGTGCAGAATGCAGTGGTTTATTCTGGAGCACTTCCTTACCAATAATTTAACACTAAAAATTTGAAACTTTAAAAGGTTAAAAATTGACATCATTGCATGTCTATATCGGAGTACATTTTCATTGTATTGTTTACATTTTAGTAACTGACCATAAAAGAGAGTTAAAGGTTATTTTTAATAGTTTATGTAGGAGTTATCTATTTGAAATGCGGAAATAATGTCCGATAGAGCACTGCGCATATCCTTCAATCTTTCATAAACAGCCTCCTTAAAGATTAACATTTTTGCCTCAAAATTCAATGTAACAAATTCGTCCAGATTTTATATGAAATTATATGGATTTTGCTGTCGAGCGTTTTTAAAATGTATATATTAAACTGCATTGTTGTTCCGAGTTCATGTAGCCTACCAATGACTGATTTAGTTCAGAGATTCTACAGCGTAACAAATCTGTTATGAATCTTTGTGGTAAACTATTAAAAATTGTAGTACAATATAACTTTTGTGAATTTTTATAATTAGCTTTAATATATTGAAATTGAAAAAAAAGTAGGCCTTCACTCTCTGATTGTATCTTAGGCTCGGTTTCATATGAATATGTAAGTAATCAAATACACCTATGGGAGTAGGGCCTATATCCGATTGATGTGATAGAGAAACATAATCTGAACTTTAGACTGAAGGTTAGATATACTTAAGATTAGCTTATATTCCCCACTTCTTTACCGATGCTGAGTTTATTTAATCTTATCACTAACAATTCGGTAAAATCAAAGAGATGAGGGTCTGAGGGAGGGGGGAGGGGGGGGGTTCATTTCAGCAATTATTTAGGTTTAAACTAGAAGAATAAAATATTAAATACTTAAAACATATTAATTGTATCCAATGTTTTCGTATTCAATTCTATTTTAGTTTATCCGAAACGGTATAAAGCAGTCTCGTTTTAAATCTTAATCTACAGCCCTACTATATAAAGTAAAGAATTATCACTTTTTTACGACGTCATCTGCTTAACAATATATTTTGTGAGATGTCATATCTTTTTCCAGTAGCAATATATTTTGTGAGATGTCCTATCTTTTTCCAGAAAAGGTTTACAAAGGTACATTATTATTGTATATTTCTTTCAATTCGAAAATTTCTCTATCGTGTTTGTTGTTTTGTAATTTATATTCAATTTCGTTGTACTTTATATTTTCCCTTAATTTTGTAATTTATAATCATTTTAAAACTATTTTTCGAAATATTCTAAACGTACATCCAACCACAGATCCACTTTGCTTGTAAGTGCTAAACCCTTCTTTCTGTGCAAAGTGCATGAAACTAGCTTTATTACTTAAAGCTTTTATCCGGCTCGTGTATTCTTGAACATTATCTGTAACCCATACATGTTTTATCTAACAAAATCGTCTTAGTTTCTCACAGAACGAAAATCCTGATAGATAATCGTGTATATTTCATCCCCGAAGCCACCACGAATAGCTTCCGAGTACACTTGTGAATGTGAAACCCGACTCTTTCACCACATCTCTCTCTTGGCGGAATAGCGTAGTGAAAGAGGCTGCAAGTCGCTCCGCTGTCACCACTTCAGTCGGTAAACTCGTAACTTGTGGTAGAACCACAGCTTGTAACTTCAACAGCAACTTATTTGCTGGAGGGGGTTTTCAACTAAAACAAAGCCTTGTCATGTAAATGAGTTATACACTTTTGATATTAATTTCAACTCTTAAATTAGGAAAGTTATATCGTGATGGTTTTAAAGTTCTGTGAATATAGTTTTTGAGTTAAGTTTTATTAACATGAACTTTCTTACAACTTTACTTAAGTCAGTGGAAATGAAACTTTCTTCAGTTCTTGTTCATTTTGTGAGAATCAGCTGATTAAAAACTACATTTTGTTGATTGCCAAGACCAAGAAATATTACTTGTTTGTTTGTTTGTTTATTTATTTATCCATAACAGAACAAAGTTCCAGAGATACACGGATTTACATGTTGCTATTAAACATGGAACGCCGAGTCGATTAACCTGATTGGAATGATCTTAATATTAATTTAAAACTATTTTTTACAATTAAAGATGGATGAATTAATTGCGTTGAAGATGGTAAAGAGCAAGGAAAAAGCATACGCTGGCGGCTAGAAAATGCTATTTTTAATGAAATAAGTCAATCGAAATCGTATGTCGTGGCTACCCAGTCATTTGAATAACAGCAGTTTTCAGTGGGAGACTTTAAAGCATGCCAAGCTAACACTGTTGGCGCCAAAGACAACTACGAGAGACATCCACAGTTTACCACATAACTATTGGAAATAATCTTAAACCGTTTATTTACACTTGTTGTGGATGGATTTAATTTATTTTAATTTATTTTAACTTCAATTCACGAAAGTTTAATCCATTAGTTTGATAGAAAATTCGGTCATACGAATTTTGAAGGGGGATACAAAATTTCTAAGCCAATACCTAACTTTGATATTTAAAATAATATAAAATGCTTAATTTGAAATTCAAAGTGAAAAAACGGTAGAGTGAAAATGCTCCTACACAAGTTGCTGTGCAGAAAGCATTAACAAACGAGTGGTGGCGAGTGGTAAGAAGAGACCCTGTTCGTCCTTGACGGTGTAACGTCAGCCGTCCTCAAACATTTAATGATAATGGAATATTAAAAGGAAAGTTGAGAAGAAGAGCTCGAGGGCTCACATCATTGAATTGTTTGTACAACTTCTAAAAACCACGATAAGTTGAATAATGTAAACAGAAACGCGATCTTTCAGACGACAAATCTTTAAAACTTTGCCAAGTCCCAAGAGTTCTTGGCATGCAGTCGACGACCCTGCCTTCCACGCTTGCCTTCCCCCTCCCCCAGTCCCCACATCAGTGGGTTGAGCGCAATCACCCGTAGATGTGTACTAGGCAACAACGCTCCGCAACTACAACGAAACAAAATAGAAATGAAAGGCAAGTCACAGGTTGCCTAGGACATTTAACTAAAACATTACACATTCATAGGAATTTAATGTCGTGGCCATGATATATATCCAACTCACAAATTTACCGACAGTGTTGGCTCGAGCGTGCGCGACTCTGATTACGAAGGTCCCGGGTTCAAATACCGTCGAGACCGTCAATCCTGACTGATGGTTTTTCCAAGGCTTTCCTCAGTCGTTAATGCGAATGCAAGGGATTGAGTCCTCTTAAGCAGCCTTAGGACATCCGTAACATACCTAGTTAGAACACCTGAAGAGGGGCATGAATTGCAACCTGGGCAGGCTTCCCACGAAAAATTATTATTTATTTATTCCTCACTTCCACAACATTCGTGGGTTAAGACGAAATACCCCCACTAATAATAAAATCTCAAGAAATTATCGTTTTTGGTCTACAAAATATTGAAAAAGTGATTACCTCGATAGAATTAAATGTTAAGAATATTCAGTTTTTAATTTGAAATGTAAATTAATTAAATAATATATCAATTAAAAACCTAACCGATTATTTTATTTGGACGTTTCTTCTTGCATGATATAGCTCTATCAATACTACACTACTGTCCTCGTCAATGTTTTGCAGCGTTCTTTAGTTACAACTAAAAAACTGTAATGTCGCGTGGTTTTAATATTGGTGGTGGGTTTTCTTCTTTCGACTTTTCATCTCTGACGAGAGCAGTCCTGTGACGTCACACCTCGGGCTGTGATTTACCTGACCCACAATATTGACCGCCTGACCCTGGGTCACCCGTCCACCGGACATCGTACGTATCGTGTTGCCGGTGACTCTAATACGACTTGTAAACAACGCCGTGCGGCCGTGCCCAGTCTACAAGGTCATACACATTACAATATTGCGACGTTGTGTTTTAGTTATGTTACTGAATACGTTGACTCTAAATACGATTAAAATATAAATGAGAAAATTGTTTTACTTGTCGTAATTGGATGAGCGTAGCGAGCGAAGCGAAGATTCCAATTCACTACACTGGAAAAAAAATCCGGAATGTTTTTTTTTCTTTTGTTCGTATTTTTGTCTGTCTGTTAACACGATTCCGGCTAAACCGATACTCCGATTGCAATGAAATTTTATGGAGGCCTTTGAAATCTCTGAACTTAGAACTGCCACGTTTTTGAGCGCAATCGAAAAATTATTTCTTATGAAAGTCGCAATTTTACGATTTTTTTCGATTTTTTAAATTTCTTCGACTTATAACACCTACATGCTTTATCCGATTGTAATGATTTTTTTCACAGAACCTTAATTTTATGAATTAATATATTTGTGTGAAATTTGAGCGTAAACGAAAAATTATTTCTTATGATAATCTCTATTTTACGCTTTTTTTGTTTTAAAAAATTATGCTCATCCAACAACGCGCCTGAAAAAGCGTTTGCGAAGCTTCCTAGTTTTGCACCATCACCCACTATATCGCACGTATAGCATTATGGGGGAAAGGGAGTTTACACGCTGAAAGCCAAATTATACTCGGGTGTGTGACGTACTGCGTCTTCCACACAATCAGTGCAGTACGACACACATCCGACCAGAGCATTATATGGCATCTAGCGCCATAATTCTTGGCGCGCGATATATTGGCTCCTGTCGGTTTTGAAAATAGACTTTTGATTTTAGTCCTTTCTCCGAACCTTAGTCGGAAACAATTTTTATTACAAAGCTACAAATGAACTAAATATTCCACTTACATCTCCACTGCCACCTCTTTTTGACGTCACTGTCATTGTTATTTATTTATTTATTTATTTATTTATTTATTTATTTATTTATTTATTTATTTATTTATTATTTGACCGCAACACATTCATTTAGTTTAATGTGTCACGAGGAAAGCAGAAAAGAGCAAAACTCCAAACGAAATTGGTGACTGCCAACTTTTATAACAATAAATAACAATTTTAAAATAATAACAAGTAATATTAACAACATTTTAACAATCAATGTACACATTTACTCGACATACTAAACCACACGTAATCATGGTGCAAGAAATAAGTATGAAATATACTAGGAATATAAATGGATAATTAAAATAATAATATGTATTTCATCTCCTGCTTAACAGCATTGATATAATTATACTTACAGACAACAAAATATGGCAATTGTGAAAATCTGACTTATGTTGTCGATCTTTTTAATAATTATTATCTCTGGTCTTAATTTTGCTTCAAATTAATTTAACATAAATCATGTTTTGTATGTGCACACTAACAGAAACGTATATCAATACATCCTTTCCCAGGAAAACGCGTGTTTGTTTGCTGTGTAATAGCCGAACATTTTCAATACGTCCTTGACAAAGCACGACGCAATATAATGGCAACGCTGGCCATGCGCATTCTAATCTATGCAACAGGTTACTAGTGTTTTAAACCTCGTTTGCGTCTTCGCCGCTACGACAACACCGCTTCTTGTCGTTTCTATGTAGAGCTTAACATTAAAATAGACACGCAGCTTTCCCTCTGATGGGTTTTAACAATAATGTTGGAGGTTCGTTAAGAGGCCCGCATAACTGTCGAGCAACGACGGGGGGGAGGGGGGCATGATTATATAGACCTGTCACTCATTTTGATCGCTTGGCTACACACTTCATTCGGATTCTCGCCTTTTTCCTCAAGTATGTAAAATTCATGAACTAAAACCCAAGAGACTTCTGACGAACACCTTTATATAATAGAAACACCTCGTTCGTAAAACAAACTTGTGGCTCGTCGATCGATCACGATGTTTGAAGGGGTTGTTCCTCCATACTTTAAATTGAAAAACTTTTCATTTTATCGATTTATTTTGAATATTATGATTATTTCATAATTTAACAGGTTGCAATGTTTACTTCCTGAAGATTCCTGATGTTTTTGTGTAATCACTTTAAACGCTCCCCTTTAACATGTGGAATGGATAAAATATTCAAGAGCTCATTAAAAATATGTGAAGGGGTGAAGTGGCGGCTAGGCAGTCTTGTCTAGGTGTGCTAGAATATGCGGACTACATTCTTCATTTTCAAGGAAACCTTCCGGGTATATAACCGTAACATTGCACACAGTTTGTCAGAAGATGTGAGAGATGACTACGTTTTTTGCATAAGTTATTTCAAGTGACCTTGCGTTCAACTCTAACCACCCGCACTCATAAAATTGATGAAGGTCACTCTTTTAAGGAAAGTCCCTTAAAGTTTCAGTAATTACCTAAAGTGGCTGTTATTAATCCCTGCCAATGCTCCTTCTCTAAACCGATTATCTCACCAAAGATTTGATTTTCTAGAATAATTATATAAAAATTGTTCGCAGCTCATTTCGAAGGCAGCTACTCAATCCACCGCCACCGCCAGCTGTTCTCATTTCACAGCCTTTGTGCCTTGAATAATTCTTGGAATCCAATTATATTTTTTCATTGTCGTATAAGCGCCTTGCGATCGGCAAATCTCCCCTGCGACCCAAGACCTCGAAGTTCGAACGTAGCGCTCGCCCGCGAAAACCGTCGGGAGTTGGAAGCTTTGTGAGACGGGCCACTTTTACTTTAATGAACAGCAGAATTCCTTTTACACCACTTTGAGAACTAAAGAAAAAAAGCTTTCGCTAATATTTGATCTGTTCAATTGTTTGGAAAGAAATTGTGTTCTGGAATTAGGGTTGCCATGGTGATACCAAAATGTCCGACTAGCTTTTTTTAAAAATAAAGTGCTCATTCGGTGAAAAGTATGGTCTGGAAACTCGAATGTGAGTTTCTTTCGTACGGTGGCTACACTTGAAATATGTTTCAATATTCACGTTAGATTCTCATAAACAATCATCAAGTAGGCACGTTATGTAAAGTTGAAATTTTAATCTTTTTCGCAAACTGATGAGATGATGATACGCAAAAAAATTCTTGGAAGTTTAATATATTTTGTTTTCGATTTCTCGATTAGATACCTCGCTGAAATATAAGAAAACTGAACGTTGCTCTATCTAGGTTGATTGGAAATATGGGTTGTTTGTTCCTTCTATTGAAGCGAATCCGATAAAGAAGCACGAAGGCTTCTGTTATCGAAATTAAATAAACATATTTCTTTTTTGTGGTTCCTTTATCGGACGTAATATATGAACGCTCTGTTGGTAACTAGGAAAACGCTTAAGTCCCGCCGCGTTTTTGGGAAATGAGCGTATTGGTGCATTGAGCTCCATGTGTTTTGCGGTTTTTCCCTGTTGTTCAATGTTCTGTGAAAAATTAGTACTAATAGAAGATTTTTTTAAAAATTAAATTAAATTAAATAAAAAATAAAACTTTAATTTTTAATTTTTTTTAATTAATCGTATGAATTTTTAAAAATTTAAAAAAAAGAAAAATTGCGATTTTTTATAAGAAATAATTATTTGTTGCGCTCAATTTTCACACGAATATATAAATTCATAAAATTAGGTTCTGTGAAAAAGTATTACAAAAAATTAAAGCATGTAGGTGTTATAAGTAAAAAAAATTGTTCTAAAAAGAAAAAACCACAAAATTTATATTTTCATGAGAAATAATTTTCCGATTGCGCTCAAATTTCACACGGATATCTTCATTCATAAAATTAAGGTTCTGTGAAAAATCATGAAATCGGGGTTAAAGCATGTAGGTGTTTTTAAGTAAATAAATTTTCAAAAAATCGAAAAATCGTAAAATTGCGATTTTTATGAGAAATAATTTTTTGATTGCGCTCAAAAACGTGCCAGTTCTAAGTTCAGAGATTTCGAAGGCCCCCATAAATTTCTCGCAAACTGAGTATCGGTTTTAGCCGGAATCGTGCTGACAAACACACAAAAAAAACAGAAAAAAAAAGAAAGAAGAAGAAAAAAAAACTTCCGGATTTTTTTCTCCAGTGTATGAAATGGAATCTTCGCTTCGCTCGCTACGCTCGCTACGCTCATCCAATGACGGTGGAAAATGGCCATTTACTTTTTTCTTTCATTATTTTAATTTAATTTTTATCTATTTGATTTCATAGCGCAGTGTATGAGATTTAATTTAAGATGTAAACAAAAACTAACGCGTCTGATTCTTTAAACTTATATGGTTTATATATAAACTGTTTGAAGAATAATTTAAAGCAGTGCTTACCTGGAAATAGATCGTTTACTTCGGAATCCAGACCGAACTCGAAATCAACTTTGAATAGTTTTCCTATTACCCGCAGAATCAAACCACTTGCAACTAAATAACAAGTAACCCGGCACCTCCACCTCCACCAAAATCTGAATTTGTGACTAAAGGGTAATTTACCCGCTAAACTAAAAGATATAATCCATTTAGGCTAACTAGTTATGAATTCACAAAGTCACAGCAAAAAATGGATATGTTAAACTTTGTAATTATTTTCGAGCTAGGTCCTATCGGCAAAAATCTCCCATTATAAATAGCATGGGGACGATCTTTATGCCGTGTGACCTTTAGGATCATGGTAAAAAAAAAATATTGGCCACCATTGACGTACTCTACTAACTTTTCTGTAAATTCTTGTTTTTGTAATCTGGTCAAATGGTTTGGTCAAAATATGCCGATTACCAAGAAGGATGTGTTTGCGTGTTTAAAGTGTGCACAGTTTCAATAAAATCTATGTGAAACAAAAATAAACAGGTTAAAGTTGATTAATTACCAAAACGCAATTTTCGCATATTTCAGGATCAAAAACCTTTAAAAAAATCGTGTTTAGTGACGGGTAAAAGATATAATTATTTTAAATGTAATTTTAGTGCAGTATTATGCTATGTTTTGTAAGGTAAAACAAAATCTGTGGGTAATAGCCGCTTTTAAGTTAATTGAAGGGTGTAAAAACAAGAAGAAATAAAAATAAAATACCCAATAATCATGTCATTTATGCATGTTAAATTATGAGGGTTGGTCCAAAATTATTGTAATATTGGTCCATGTTGCCACTCAATGTTTTGTAAGTGGGTAATACAGAAATGCACCTTACTCAATATAAAAAAGTGTGGGTTGGTTCACTTTACTCTGAGCCCCTCAATTACTCTGGCAACACTGCTCTCGTGTCTCCGATGTGATTTTAGAGTGTTTCTCGAGTTTATCCGCGTGTAAAACGTTAACATCTACTTTTAAGTGAATTTACTCAAGAGTGTAACGCGGCCGGGTTGGGATATTTGCCACTGATAATTTAATTATAATGGAAACGGAAGAATCAAAACACGTATCGTAGATACAGTTATTCGTCTCGTGGGCTCTTGCCTTCCTGTATAATTGTTTTAGCATACCTTGAAAGAGTGACCTCTCAATGCCTGAATATTGACTCAATTTTTAGGCGATGGAGGTATTTATTCCACGTGATGGAGGTTACAGATTCTAAATAGCCGTGGCTTTTAGACTGGACATGATTGTTTTGATAGCATAACACAGCTTTTGTTGTACATGTTTTAAGTAAATCATATATTAAAACGTGTCTCGTTACGTGATTACATGTTTTGTAAGATACAAATTAAATATAATATTAATTCATTGAGAGTTTTTGTCTAGTTATCGCTATGAGCTCAGGTGGCAAGTATAGTTGTAATGTTTACTTACTGTCATTTGCAGTATTTTTAAACAATAATTTCTTCACATGCCCACACATTATTTATATGCCTGATTAAGGTTGAAAACCACAAATTTAATATGTACACGTCCAGCATCGAGCACAAGTAAATCAAGGGGTCTTGTTTTTATGTACATACCCAGTCCTTGCTTAATCTGATCGAGGGTATACGTACAGCTATGATCAGATGTAAAGAATATACCTGTTGTTAGCGACCTCGCTCGTGAATATTCGGTTCGTTTTAGCGTCGTTGTATTCACTGAGCCATCACTCGATGACGTCATCTAACAGGCCGTGGGGGAAAATGTCACCCTTATTTGACTTTTGCATTTGACCTATTGGGACTTTTAAACATTGGGCTTTGGGCGTAGTTAATATCGGAACACATTTTAATTCTGTAAATAGAATCACCAAACCCTATATAACCTTGCACAGACTATTTTGGTATAGAAATCAATGGCCAGTTTTTCTAGTGACAAGGGCAAGCCGTGCACGCCCTGCCCATCCGCTGGGTGCTAGCTTAGTGTGACTTTAAAGGTGTCTTTTAGAACAAATCCTAGATTTGCCGAGTGAGTGTCGGTGGTGTTGGTAAAAGATTACCTTGGTTTACTTCTGACGCCGATCGTACAATAATAGCACTACGCAACTTGAAAGCGAATAAAAATAGCACAACGTGTAAAACAAATGGTGTACGCAAGTGTAAAAGCGTTGGTGTGTAAAGCGTAGGTTCGATCTCTGTTCGTCTGTTGCCTTCAGTCGAGTTAAACCCATGTTACATTAAGGAATAAAATGGCAGTTCAACAGCAGACACTCAATCTCGCAAAGCCTGATATATGCGCCATGGATACCCTACGCATACAACATATTTGATTTATATCGTTTCTCCCAGTATCTAGCCGACCTTCACAAGAAACTCACTTTAATACAAGAGATGAAGAAATATCGTTTTCTGCTGGTTGCTGGGCGATTCACCCATTCCAATAAATATGTCAAATAGCAATTTGAAAAGGCTCGCAATTGATTTGAAATACCTCCAATTGCGATGCGTTGGAGTTTTTTCATAGTCCAATTATTGTAACTTACTACAATATCGTCTTTTTGTTTTTTTTTTTATAAGGAAAAACCCTTTTTGGAGCGTAGCGAGCGAAGCGAAGATTCCATTTCACTACACTGGAGAAAAAAATCCGGAATGTTTTTTTTTCTTCTTTTTTTTGTATTTTTGTGTGTCTGTGAACACGATTCCGGCTAAACCGATACTCCGATTGCGATGAAATTTTATGGAGACCTTCGAAATCTCTGAACTTAGAAATGCACCGTACGAAAAATCGATCAAAAATTATTTCTCTTGAAAATCGCAATTTTACGATTTATTTCGATTTTCTTTTTTGTTTTTGTTTGTATTTTTGTGTGTTTGTTAACACGATTCCGGCTAAACCGATACTCCAATTGCGATGAAATTTTCAGGAGACCTTCGAAATCTCTGAACTTAGAACTGCACCGTACGAAAAATCGATAATTATTTCTCTTGAAAATCGCAATTTTATGATTTATTTCGATTTTTTTTAAATTTTTTTTTGTTTTTTTTGTGTGTTTGTTAACACGATTCCGGCTAAACCGATACTCCAATTGCGATAAAATTTTTCTGGAGACCTTTGAAATCTTTGAACTTAGAAATGCCACCTTTTTGAGCGCAATCGAAAACTTATTTCTCATACAAATCGCAATTTTACGATTTTTTTTCGTTTTTCTTGTTTTTTCTGTTTGTATTTTTGAGTGTTTGTTAACACGATTCCGGCTACTCTAATTGCAATGAAATTTTCTGAGGACCTTCGAAATCTTTGAACTTAGACCTGCCACGTTTTTTGGTACAATCGAAGAAATATTTCTCATGAATATTGTACTTTTACGATTTTTCCCCATTTTTAGTGCGATATTTTCGTGACATTTGGGCCGATTCTGACCAAAAAAGGGTGGGGCGACAACGTTCATATTTCACACGAACATTAAGGTAATGGTAATGTATTGCTTTTTGAAAGAAAAAATTGAATAAGTTAGCCAGAATCCATATAAATAAAGGTTTTGATATGAGTTTTTTTTAGGTTTATAATAACAATTAACAAGTAACAATAGAAACTTGACAACAATCACCTACAATGCATTCAAAAAGCACTTGCAAAGGAAAAGTGGTCCTACAAAAACTAAAAACGAACAAAAAAGCTCATCCATCAACGCGGCGGGACTAAAGCGTTTTCCTAGTTTATTAATATCTAACCCCACACCCTCAACTTTGACACATATTCTAACTACTTGTGAACAAGTACCCAATCTCCATCAATTAAAAAGACTATATTGAATTCCGCATACCTTTTTAAATTAAATAATATTGTGTAGAATGTGGTTTTGCAACAATTTTGATCTTCTCTTGTGTTACAACATACGCACAATATTTTGGTTCATAATACCAAACCAATCACGCTGATATAGATGATTTTTTTCTTACATTTTTTTTCCAATTTTTTACAGTTTGTCAGATTTTATACTGAGTTTCTTACAACTCCAATTAGAATAATAGGTATTTTTATTTCTAATATGCTTGAAAAGTTATAAGATAATGCGGATTTGAAGTAATTTGGTGGTATTTTGAGAACAGATGCACAATTTGAATATAATAAAATGGTCTGGGTATAAAATATAATGTAAAGGAGAAGAGCTGACTAGATGGGATGTCAAGACAGAATTTGAGACGGTTCATTGAAGACGTTGGAGATCGAGTTGCACGTTGTACAGTGCACGATTTAATAATATGTACCAAGAGGAAGACTGAAAAGCTTTCTTCTAGCGGCTAACTTTTCCAGTTTTTGGACTTTTACCAGTTAATTTATAATTTTAAATCAAATATATATTGTATATTTTTGTGTTCAATTTAATGTATAAATAAGTTTTACCTTCAATATGACAAGAAAGCTAACCTTTATTTTGATCCTAAACTCAGGAAGAAGAAACGCTGAGTCTGGCAACCTTAGCACAAAACAGTTCCACGCCCTAGATATCGCTGTAAAAACACCACACAACCCGACATTGCTGGAAACGAGTACAAGATTATAAACATTTATAATCAAATTAAACAATACTAGGCCGCTTCGCTAGCGCTTTTTTCAGTCGCGTTGATGGGTGAGCTTTTGAAAAAATCGTAAAAGTATGATTTCTATGAGAAATATTTCTTCAAATGTCTCTCAAATCAGAACATATATAATTTCAGTGATTTTCAACGTTCCCATAAAGTTTCATCAAGATAAGATTGGAGTAGCCGTTTGCCAAATATCACGAAAATATCTCATTAAAAATCGAAAAAAGTCGTAAAAGTACGATTATCATAAGAAATATCTAATCGATTGTACCCAAAAACGTGGCAAGTCTAAGTTTAGAGATTTCGAAGGTCCACTCAAATTTTCATCAAGATTGCATATGCCGTTTGCCCGGTAGAGCGCAAACAAACAGACAAAAAAAACAACAACAACAACAACACCCGAGCCAAAGTTTTTGAGGGGTGAGTGAAATTGAAGTCTTCGCTCATCCAACCATGTCTGGGTCGCGAAAACACCGTGAAGTCTATTATAACGTAACTCGATCTGTTTAATTGTATCGGAAGTTTGGATTGAGGTCAAAACTTCCAAACTTGGTAATTGGCTTTTTAGATGCTTCCGATGTGTTTGTCGATCCCATATAACGTCCTATCATAAGCTGATTACCTCCCAAGTTTCAATGGACATACTGATTTAAGTACGATAATAAACTTACCACTTAAACTTACTAGACGATAATTAAGTCTATATGCTAAGCTCGGTGGAGGAAGACTTGCTTGTAAGAGCTCAAACTAATACGATTAATTGTTGACTTAGCTTGTCGTGCAGTGCGTGGGGTGGGGGCAATGTTAAAACAACAAACAAACACGGCATTAGTTTGAACATAACACTGTATTCACACTTCACTTTGTAGACAAGTGTAACGCCACTCGCAGGCAATAGATCATTAAATACAAGTTTTAAACTGTTGGATGAGCTTAGACAAATCTGGCTTTAAAGCTTAATGCATGGGACTATACTGTAACTCATTTTACCTATCATTTTAGCCATAAAAATTGTAAAGTTTAGTATGTATTGATCCGAACGAATACGTGCATTGCTTTATCAAAATATATTTTCCCTATTATTGCTTTAGTTTTAATTATTTTGGGTAAAAATGTTATGTAAAAAGGTCATCCAGAAATGTATGTGCAATTGGATGGATTTGGCGATCAGTAAGTTTTAAAAGGACATTGAACACTGTAAAAGTTGGCCCGTGCTCATCTAATCGTCTTATGCATGCAAAGGTTAATTACACGTGTTGCAAACGCACTTGGCATTCTGATTCGACATGTCACATATTCAATTACTGTCTTTGATAACCCTGATTTGAGGTTTTACTTAAGTTAAATTCATTATAGACGAATGTTGGAGTTGACTTATGTGAAAAAAAGAATCCTTGAATATTTCTTCTATACTATCATCAACCCTGTTTCCTAATAAGTTACCGGAAGAGGGATAATTTGTCCTGCGGCAGGTTATTTTATAAGTTACATTTAAAAAATTAAAAGTTATTGTGTAAAAGTTCAAGCTTCACTGTATCTCCAAAGATCCATCCGTTATAGTTTCTGTGACCTTGGGATAAAGTTAATGTAAAAATGCAACTTACAACCAAGACGAAGAAGAGCGTGTGACGTTGTGTAGTTAAACCACTTTCTTCTCAATTAAAACCACGAGTTACTCTGAGACTGAGAACGATTTCTCCTTCTTCGCCAGTTATCTTGTTTTTGATAGTAGTCTCAACCAATTAAGTTTAATACCACTAAACCAATCTTTAATGTCACCGACTGTTTTAAAGCTGACGTGCTCAATTAAATTCATTAACGACATCACAAAGTCAAACTTCACACTATTAAGTCTCATTTCGCGAATAAAAGGTAGTTTTAATGGAAACTCTGACATTTCCAGTCAAACGATGTTATATTTGTAATGAGTTTCAATCTAAAGTGTTTCAATGAATGTCGCCTTATGTTTCGACTGTGAACCCCGCTGGGATTGTTGATTAGGTCTAGACGGATTATACGATCTTATCGCGTGGTGGTTGACAGTTTATGGCTTCCTGCTTTACGGAGGAGATAAAGTTTAGTTTGGCTGTTTCCACTATCACCGATAAGAAGTCTTTATAGGAAGCGAAATGAATGGGCAGATGATGTGGAGGAGTTATAGCCGAGTTTACTAGGGATGTGCGAACGTTCGAAATTTCGAACTCGAACTTTAAAAAATCAAGTTCGAGATTCAGTGAAAAAAGTTCATATTTCATATTTTTTTTTTAAATTACTAATTTTTAGTGGTGTGCGGGAACCTATTATTTTTCATGTCAAAAAATAGTTCTCAGTTTACAGGCATAAATTTAAAGACAAAAAAAAATGAATGGTGAAGGGCGGTTCAGAAGTAACTTACTTTGTTGGTGGAGGTGCCGGTCCAGACTTATCACTATTTTACCTATTATAACTGTTTGATATCCCTTAAAGGTTGGTTCTGTTGAAATTTGTTGTAAAGTTCGAAGTTCGATTTTCAAAACTATAAAGTATCAGTTACATGCAAATATTCAGCTTTAGGCGTGGCTTCCATTTATCTTTTTGATTACATATATTTACGTACAGTTTTGAGTTATGCTCGAGATAACACCCATGTAAGAAAACTAGGAAAACGCTAAAGTCCCGCCGCGTTGATGGATGAGCTTTTTAAAGTTTTTAGTTTGCGTGGGATATCTTTACTTTTGCAAGTGCTTTGTTTTGCTGCCTACGCATTGTAGGTGATTGTTGTCAAGTTTCTATTGTTACCTGTCAATTGGTATTATTTACCGTAAAAAACTTATATTAAAAGCTTTATTTCTATGGATTCTGGCTAACTTTTTCAACTTTTTCTTTCAAAAGGTACTACATCACCATAACCTTAATGTCCATGTATAATATGAACGTTGTAGCCCAACCCGTTTGGTCAGAATTGGCCCAAATGGCACGAAAATATCGCACAAAAAATAAAAAAAACTTATATTAAAAGCTTTATTTCTATAGATTCTGGCTAACTTTTTCAACTTTTTATTTCATAAAGCAATACATCACCATTACCTTAATGTCCATGTGAAATATGAACGTTTTATCCCCACCCGTTTGGTCAAAATCGGCCCAAATGTCAAGAAAATATCGCACTAAAAATCGAAAAACATCGTAAAAGTACTATATTCATGAGAAATATTTCTTCGATTGTACCCAAAAACGTGACAAGTCTTAGTTCAGAGAAAAAGAAGGTCCCCACCAATTTTTATCAAGATCGCTTATGCCGTTCGCCCGGAATCGTGCGAACAAACAGACAGAAAAACAAACAAAAACAAACAAAAAACAAACAAACAAACAAACAAAAAAAAGAACACCCGAGCTAAATTTTTTGGGGGGTCAGTGAAATTGAAGTCTTCACTTCGCTCGCTACGCTCATCCAATAATCTTAGGGAGCGAATCTCCCCTATGAGCACCACTTTTCTGTCCGTCCGTTAGTGCGTGTACCACGTCTCACGATAAAAATGTAGAATGATTAATGAAGAAGAATAGCATTTACATTCTACAAGAATGATACACAATATTTTAGCGACCGTCATGGTTATAGGGGTCGACATGGTATAAGGATATCTCCGAGGAAGAATATCTTTGGATCATGGATCAGAGCTAGCTACCCAGGAAGTTGAAATATTCCTATACCCGGCACCTCCACCATTACACTTAAATAAATAATAAATAAATTGTATTTAGAGTCTACCCACTCAGTTATATAACTGATTTTCAGTAGGGGACTTTAAATCAAAGCGACCAAGCCAACCCTGTAGGCCCCGACTCAATCGACGAGTGAGCGATAACCAACCAAAGATCGATATTTTTTAATAGGAAATAAAGCAATCAGTGGTATGGACAGTGCGAACACCCGCAAATCAACGCCAGAATCAACAAGGCCGATTCAGAACAACTCTGAATTTATTATGTGCTTCGTTGCTAGGACGCCTCCAAAGTCACCGTTTACAAACTCCTAAGACAAGAACTGACGGACTTAAGTCCAAATCAGCAGTTATAAAACTTCTGACTTTAGCGGGAATCGAACCCCGGACCTTCTGCAATGGAAGCAGATACGCTAACCACAAGACCAACAACGCGGGGTTAAGCGTGGTTCTCAATTTTCGATACTCCAGTACCCTTGATCGTTAGGCTCAAACCATGTTAACAATGAGTTTCAAATGCAAACAGATTCGTGACTGTAATTCATAACAACATTACCCATTAATTAAAATACTACATGCCATTTTCAACATTCAAATAATAATTGAATGTAAACTTAATACTTCTTCCTATAAACCTTAGTATTGTTTCATATCACTGTTGTTTGTGTTCCTCTTCTAACGTTATCTTTGTCGAATGTTAGTAAAATGTATTAAACTAACCTGTTACCAAAATAAAACCAACCTTTATTAAGACTTATAGAAATTTTATTTCATTACTTTCAGCCACTCTTTTACTTACCCATGTCATAGTTTTAGTCATAACTACGTTTAAATAATTAAGTTAGTTAGTAAGTTAGTGGGGTTTTACTGTTGTGTGCCCTATAAAACCCCACTAACTAACTAACTTACTAACTTAATTATTTAAACCCAGTTACAGGGGTAGGGACGCAAACTATGCCATTACTGGGTAAGCAAAAGAGTGACTGAAAGTCTTTTTATATAATAAATAGGTCACAGAAAGTTGAATTTCATGGAGTTGAATCATCCATCTTTTATATCACGTTAGGAGTGTCACAAGGAGCTGTTCTAGGTCCACCATATTCTTGACTTGACCTTCGTGCTAATCACAGTTGCACGTGTTATGCAGATACTTGCTATTAAAATCTGCCCTAAAGTTAATGTTTAACTATTTAAAACCGCGTTGGTTTGTGTTGTTATCACCACTTCATATAAATGTATGTAATAAAGGTTCTTCCTTCTATAATTCGCCTAACAACTGTCGGTCTGAGAATAAACTGTTCGTTTACGATCTAGTGCGCCTTGTAATCCTCAATCTTGTAATAACAGACTATTACTTTTATCTCATCAGAATATTTAGAGCACAACTTGAAATTAATTAAATCCGCCCCCGCGTGGATCTGACGACCAGCTATGTGTTACGTTAACATGCGCGATATACCGAGTTGTGAGACTGTCTCGAGTACCAGCTTTATACTTAAAATGATAAAAATACCAGTTAAAATAAATAATAATATTTTGTTATACTAATTTCAAACTCAGTTTCATTTATGTCGGGTTGAGTGGTGTTCTGCACACCTAGGTCACTAAACTTTATAATAATGTGTTTGTTTTGTTTTTGTTTTGTTAATACAGAAATATATTCATATTTAGTGTTTACCAACTCGTCACATAACTGATTATCAGAGGAAGACTTTCTAGAATGTTGAAACAATTGTTACAACGTGAAATATTAGGCTTATTTCAAAACCTTTTAAAATTTATTTCTCATCTTATTATTTTAATTTTTTCATTCCACCTACGGGAGTGTTTCTAGAATCTAGACCATCCAAATAGAGAAATACAATCTCCTAGCAGACTCTCGGCGAGCGCATGGAACTGCGAGCGTGCGGAGACGGACCTTAGTAAGAAGTGCCAACTTAAAATTATTCTTTGAGCCAATCATAACCGTTTAGTTTTCTATTTCCTCATATAGTTCCCGTTAATCATAAGCCACACGTCACCTATACAGGTAATAATCATCCGTGGTGCTGTGAGAGTTTAAACCTATCTCCGATTGATTGATTGACGATATTAGTTTCCTGTTTACAAAGCAAGTGGTCGTCGACTCTCATGTCTCCGTGGGGTTACGAACCCGTGTCATCGCATGCGAAGCTGCCATCTATCAGAGTCACGGGGGTCGGGAGACGAACTCGGCCCCTTCGTCGCTATGACGACGACGGCAAAATATTTACAGTTGCATTAGCATTGGAGGGCTGAGCCACGGAATCCTATACTTCTGTCTGTCTCTCTTATCTTTTCATTGCACGATACTCGAGACTTAGGTGGATGCGCACTGCTGAATTTCGTACTGGCTGCAGATTCTACAACCTGAACCATTTAATTGTATTTAGTGGAAGAGGGGGCTCTTAATTAGTGAGCAACACGATAGTTTCGGAAATAGTGAAAAGGTTATTGTAATCTCTAGATTTTAAGAACCACTAGCGCTAAAGCAAGGCGCTCAAACGTTGTTAGGAGAATTAACACGATGTTGCTAGGTCCACTTAATCTCCACACGCCCGCCCGCTCCAAGCGCTCCCCGTAGGTAAAGTAAGGTTATGAGATTCCCAGAGAGTCTGCTATGAGATTCAGTGGACCCTATGTTCGGCCTATCCTAGAATGTGTGACGGACTACGTATACCTGCGAACAACGAATCAAAGGATAGCAATACATAGTCCTAATAATTGCAACGAAGCGCGCACGTGCAGCTGATTCTGCAAATTGTCCATTTTGTTTACGCCAACGGTAAACTTGACTTATTATTTAATTGTCACCAAAAGTCATTGGAAATTTCTTCCAAGTAAATCCCACTTTACTAATAGGCAGACTGGGAGCTTCACGTAGTCCAAACTTAGTCTGCATCGTATGTATGTAAAAGAGAAGAAAAGTGACTAAGAATACGTTTGAAAAGCAGAGCCGTGTGTAGTTCTTCATTACAAGACATCCCGTCGTTATTCTCTTTCGTGTTTTATTTCATGTTTTCAATGTAAAATTGTTGTGCTTTTACTATTTTTATACGTCACGCCACCGCCTATTTTTCAGCCATAACGGTACTCCTGTAATACGTTCATTTCCACTTCACGTTTGCTTTGAAATCTACCAAACTCGGGAAACTACTTTATTTTATGTCTATGTTATCACTTTTTAATTGTACATATTTTATTTAAAAAAATGATGTTGCATTCTTACACAACACTCAATATAATACTAGGAAAACGCTCAGTTGGACGCGTTGTTCAGCGAGCACCGGCACGTGTAACACGACCCGAGTACGACATTCCCATAATGTAACATACCAATAAGTCTTAAAGGGCTTGACCGATTTAGCTGTAAATTTGTAAAATAGGAGAGAATGGATAAAATCCACCGCCATCTAGAGGACCTTGACATTGTTTCTTTGGGAAAACTATTTTACTCTTGATTTCTTCTAGGTGGCAGTACATAGTGACCAGAATTCTTGTGCGACTTTTCGTTGCCATGGTAACGTTACTTTTGTTAAAATGTAATTTCTATCTACACTACTTATCGGATCAAAATAAAATTAACATATTCGTGACCGGACGGACATTCTTAATGATTTGGCTACCTCAGATTTTGTCGCCGTTTAGTTTAAAAAAAACTTTAGATTAACTTTAATGTAACTTTATAACTTTTTGAACGATTTTGCCACAAAACTAATGGCATTCAATCGGGAATGAAACTTGCGGATGGTCAAAATTTCAACTCGATCCGAGCCTTCGTTTGACCGCTATCATGAGCCAAAAAAGCTGTGCGACTTTCCGTTGCCATGGTAACGGGACTTTGTTATAATGTAATTTCCATCTACACTACTTATCGGATCAAAATAAAAATAACATATTCGTGATCGGACGGTCATTCTAAATGATTTGGCTACCTCAGATTTTGTCGCCGTTTAGTTTGAAAAAAAACTTTCGATTAACTTTAATGTAACTTTTTAACTTTTTAAACGATTTTGCCACAAAACTATACAGCAACCCGCCTAGGTGGTATGTACATGTGTGCAAAATTTCAGGCCGATCAGAGAAACGGTGCGACCTGTATCGAAGCAGTAACAGAAAAAAAAAAAAAAACAGACATTCGAGCCATAAGAGTCAAGTGGAGACGCTCGCTTCGCTCGCTCAATTAAATTTTAACATAACTTATCACATCCTAACTGTAAATAATTTTTGAACTACTCTTAATATATAATTGCAATGGCTATTATAAATTACTTTCTGATGATTTCTAACTCAATTGTCTTCTTGTGCATTGTCAATAAATCACCAAATACTGTAAATACATCCCCAAATAATTGTACGAAATGTACCTATTTCGGTAAAAAGGGAAGACGTAAGATATAACATATTCACTCAAATATCATATTCCACCATCCTCAAAGATTTTTCCTTTTCAAAATTTCCATAATCATTCAGCCAGGTCTCTTCACAACATGAATTGTATGTTTTATTTGTCACGCGTTGACGCGATTCGTGTTTTCATCGGCTTCTTCTTCTCCCCCCCCCTCCCCCCCCTCCCGACACACTCGCGTGCACTCTTGTCGCTCCTAGTTTTACATCACGATATTGCTGTCTCCTTAGATTTCCTCTCCCTGTATATTGAGTTGTTGACAAGCAATCATTTGAGTGGTTCAAAAACTACGTAGTAGAAGAGTAGATTTAACAAAGCGTTCCATTTCTGTATAAAGAACATCTTTGCCGACAAACAATCGACTATGTGTTGCACAGCACTGTACGAGTGCAAACAAAGCAGTATAGTTTCGACTGTTTTTCTCTTGTTCCCACTTGTACTTTTTCTGAGAATTATCAATTTGAAAATGTTTTGACAAAAAATATTGAAGGTTTGTTGTCAGGGGATTCTTTGAAGTTTCGAGTCAATGGATTTATTATTTGTCAACATCCCTTGGCCGTAGGGTCGAAAAAAAAAGATTGAAATGATCGATCTGATTAATTTCCTCGTTGGTGACGTTATATAATAATGAACCTTTATTGGTATCTGCAGCCAGCGCTGTTGCCTTACGACAAAATAACAATCAATTGATGAAAATAAATTGAAATTAAAAATTAACATTTAACAAACATACAAAATTTAACATACTAACTATATAAGTGGTTTCTAAAAATACGAATAAACCATCGCAGAAGTTACAAAAATATACTGGAATTGTCCCCCTTTCTCCTATCATTAACCCTGTTACACTTATTGTGTTTAAGTCATAATCGTCTTTGTAATAGTTCACGATCGGTGCATAGATACTTGGAATACCTACTTAGAATACAAAAAAAACTTCTTTTCATTTCTAAACGTTATCATATGTTATATTCATGTTATGTTATAACAAAAAACGTGTTTCGGGACCATTTTACATGCGAAGAAAATGTTATCTCTAGCAACCCTAGGCGTAGTTAGAATCTCCAAAACCCCATAAAATAATTTTATTATTATCTTTATCGAGGGATGAATTCTCATTTGAATGTTTTTCCCGCTTCCTTCACAAAGGAATGTTATTTGTAAGAGGAGGTTCGGCTGTTGAAGCCGGTTGGTTGGTTCTGTGATGTGAATAAATATTTCCACCACTTCCTTGTTCCGGGAATTCATTTATCTCGGGAATTCGTTCGCTTTATTGAAACGTATTTTCATATTTTTCATATGAAATACGATTTAATATCTTGAACCATTTTTAGGCCTGTAAGTTAAACAATTGCAGGATATAATCAAAAACCTTTATTTGGGTCTCTGTAAACAACGATTTTGCCTCAAGTCACAGAATAATAGTCAATTTAACAATACATTTAAAATAAATTCAAATACAAAATAGAACGAATGAGTCACTGATAGGATGAAATGAAGAAATATAATGACGATGTTATTAAATCTAGAAGTGGAAATTTTAAGAATAAAATTACTTATCTCGAATCAGTATAAATTAATTTTAAGACATCCATTGAGAATTTTAGTAGACCGAGCTAAGAATATGTAAAACAACTTGACGGAAATATTGATCGTGAAATATGAAAGCAGAATGCCGAAAATAAAACTTAGCACAATGGGGAAATGAGTTGCTTTAGATTGTCATTTGCCTCAGGGTCAGGATGCTTTATTCATGAGTGACGGTCTAGACTGGAATCGTACTTTATCAACCCCAATTATTGAATGCTAACTAAAGGTTCGGATGTAAATTATTCAAATATTTTGAAATTGTATTATATTTAACATAATTTGAAAAGATACGAATTTTTCTTTAGGTTGTTACAAAATGCTATAGTTCCAATCACAGTTTTACGTGTCTAAAATACCATTAAACAATATTAAAACATTATCATTGTACAGTAAATTAAAAAAAAAAATACAAAATCATTTATAAAATAATACCTATACAATACATTATTAGAGTGTACATGCAAGTACGTAAAACATAAACAGTAGGCCTACACTGTCTGTAAAAATAATATTGTCATTGATTTTCACGTGCTTGGCTTTGCAAACACACTAGTTGATTTACCCGCTGCGCGTTGCTGCGACGTATGCCAGAACCTTTACGGTGTCGAAGTAAATTCATTGGCGAGTCCTCTTTGCAGGCACCGATCACCACGTGGAGGAGTTACAACAAAATGGATAGCACATAATCCATCCCCGTAAAAAAATACATATACGTGCCAATTTTCATGGAGATCGGATGAATGGTGTAGTTATGCATAAAGAACAAACATACAGACAGACATACTTACATACATACATGACATTCGTTTTGATTTTGATTTCTTGGGTGATATAATGTAATAACAAACCTAAGCTTCTATTTTCAGTATTTCATTATTTCATTTATGTTATTATTCACCAGGATTCATATGTAATTACTGAGAAAGTGGTACTTGACTTGTCTCAAGTTTTAAAGCTCCAGGACAGGTCAAACCTTGCCGTTGTTCACCATTATAACAGCAAATTGCTATGTTGATTACCAATTACCTGCGTAATGCGGCGTTTACACGAGAAGGCACTTGCTTCAAAGATCCTTCTCTCTTGTGCGTAACTTTTACAATTCAATTACCTCTAGACTCTTCTAGTTGAACTATGTAGCAGCGTTAATCAGACAGCTAGCCACATGCTGTTCATAACCTGAACCATCAGCTTTCTATCGCAATAGAGAACTGGCCTTGGTTTCAAAAAATACATTTTACATATTTAAGCATTTGTATGACATGCTTTAATAAACATCCTAATTTACAAAAGTAATAAAAAATAAAATCAATTTATTGTATGGGTGTTCAAAATTGTTGGGTTTTATATTACTACACAAAGTATAATATGGATATTTGTCCTGACTTCATCGGGAGTTTGGGTGTGCGCGCTAAGTTGCAGCCTGGTTCTAAATGTGTGGAGAAGGAGCGCCACCTGATAGCTTACTCCCTACTCCAACTGATGTCACATTTTGTTTCCGCAGGAAGACAGATTCAAATGTTTCTTGTCAAATTCTGGCGCTAATCAGAACAAAAAAACAATGTACTGTAAATGAAAATGTAATGAGTGGGTAGACTCAAAAACAATTAATTAATTACTCTAAATACAATTAATTAATTAATTAATTTATTTATAACAACTATATTTGAAGTAACTGTTAGTCAATTATTCGATTTATGGGATGAAGGACAGTTCCCTATAACAAGTGTGCCATACATGCGCGCACTCACCTACGCTCACGCCCTTACGCTCATGCACTTACGCCCACGCACTCACGCGCATGCGTGCTACCTCGAGAGACCCTTTACAGTCCATAACAACTAAAGATTAGTCCAAGACGAGGAAAGTTTTTCCTCATGTTTACTTTTACTCATCACCACTTCGAGCAGTGGCGAATAATCCCTCCTGGTGGACAATAGAGAATACCTAGGGTTCTATTTTCTTATTATATATAATTCATATAAAATAATATAATAAATTTGCTACTAAGGAAAAGACAACTTATCGATCGACAGAGACAATTGCTATAAGTAGAATAATTCATGCGCAAAGCGGTTCATGCTTTAACATTTGTGCATGCCACTGAAGTATATTTACATTAACATTTATTTATTTATTTGCTTCTAAGTAACCAAAGCTTTGTATGTATGTATTTTGTAAGTAATGTATAGTCCTGGGGTTCTATTTAGCGAGTTGTCACTGTCGATCGTCAAATTGTCGTGAGAAAAGTTGTATTTACAAACTAACCTAACAGACGGTAGATCGAAAATTTAGTCTTTCAGTTAATAAATATCCAGGTTATTATCTCTGCTTCAATTAACTGACCGCATTGGTTAAATCAAATGTAACCGGGATGTCATATTCTTTTCTACTGCTTAAATATGCATTAATTTGGTATTTGTATTTATTTTAAAAGGTCAAGAGCTCTTCGGCAACATTCTACACTTCGAAGAGTAGCCAAGGACTCTCGTCTTGGGTCCTGGTGGGTGTACATGCTCGAGATACCTGGGACTCATTTCTACTCGTCACGTACTTAGAGTTTAGGGTCTAATACTAAAGCTATACAATGTCCTGTCCTCAAGAGATCAGCCCACCGCATTATCTCGCCGACTGTACAAACCCCCATGGTAATTAGTCGTGTTGACCTAAGTGTTAAGCGGTTTGTAAGGTTTCGTAAGACGGTGTAATCCCTCTGCTAATAAATTGCTTAAAATTGTTGACATAGGGCACCAGGATGAGAGGGTATGGGGTTGGGTCGTCCTAGATGTAGAACAAACATTTCAGGGGGGTGTTGAAACAGCGCTTGTATGAGGAGGTTACCGCATATCAAACTTTCTCCAAGCCACTAGAAAGAGCTTTCCAAAAGAAGGTAGGGTTATTTCCGAGCGAGCTTGTTATTTTCGTTCGTGATTGTGTTTTCTCTTGTCGTCGTTATTAAAACGCACATTTTAAAATTCTTTTCCGATATTGGAAACATTTCAAGATAAATTTCGTAAAAGTTTACAAACTACATCAAGGGTAACCTTCGTGAGATGAAATATATTAATATTTGGACGCGTCTCATGAATATAACTCTTTAGTTTTAAAACAGCCTTCTTCACTTACTTCTTTTTCATTCAATAGAATTTTTGGATGAGCGAAGCGAAGACTTCAATTTCACTGACCCCCAAAAAATTTGGCTCGGGTGTTTTTTTGTTTGTTTGTTTGTTTTTTTTTTGTTTGTTTTTTCTGTCTGTATGTTAACTCTCTACCAGGCAAACGGCATATCCGATCTTAATGAAAATTGGACAGGACCTTCGAAATCTCTAAACTTAGAGGTGTATTGTTTTTGGGTACAATCGAAGAAATATTTCTCATGAATATCGTACTTTTACGATTTTTTTCGATTTTTGGTGCGATATTTTCGTGACATTTGGGCCAATTCTGACCAAACGGGTGGGGCTACAACGTTCATATTATACATGGACATTAAGGTTATGGTGATGTAGTATCTTTTGTAAGAAAAAGTTGAAAAAGTTAGCCAGAATTCATAGAAATAAAGCTTTTAATATAAGTTTTTTGATTTTTTGTGCGATATTTTCGTGCCATTTGGGCCAATTCTGGCCAAACGGGTGGGGCTACAACGTTTATATTATACATGGACATTAAGGTTATAATGATGTAGTACCTTTTTAAAGAAAAAGTTGAAAAAGTTAGCCAGAATCCATAGAAATAAAGCTTTTAATATAAGTTTTTTACGGTAAATAATTCCAATTGACAGGTAACAAAAGAAACTTGACAACAATGACCTACAATGCGTAGGCAGCAAAACAAAGCACTTGCAAAAGTAAAGATATCCCTCGCAAACTAAAAATTTTAAAAAGCTCATCCATCAACGCGGCGGGACTTTAGCGTTTTCCTAGTGTAACTAATTTATAAACCATGTTTTTCAAATGATTGTAATGAGAAACATCCTTGGATCATTTAGTTGCATTTATGAAATTGAACTTAATGGTTTACCGAGTAAACGTTTCGTAAGGTAGTAGGCGTAATCAAACTGCAATCATACTTGGCAAAAAGCGTGCTTTTATGAAAACGCGCTAAAATTTAAGTGGCTTTCAAGGTTATCGAGGATTTGTGGATAGTCGAAAGAAAATATACATGAATATTTTATGACAATCTCAAAATTCGTCTTTCGACTGAGAAAAACTCTTTAGAAAACTTTCTGTCAGGATTGCCGTTGGTGGGAATCGAAACAACGACCATTCAACATAAAGTATCGCGTAAGACGAGTGAGCCGTTACAACGGTCAGCAATATATTGTTCGTTATCTCCGAGGTTCCCTTCCCTGCACAGAAAGCATTAACGTGCTAATATACTTTCTTAAGAGTACAACTCACTCAAAGATGTGATCACTCTCGCGGGGATGGGGTTATTGTTCCCCCCCCCACTTCCCCCTCACCTCCACCGTCTCAAACTACAACCAGCACGCGAGGGCCTCGTAACTAGTGGCGTCTCGCCAGTATGAAAGAACCCTACACTTCAATTGAAACAACCTTCCATTTGCTTTCGTGTCCAGCCGCTTTTTAAGACCCGGCACCTCCACCAAATAAGCACTTAAACCGACATTTAAAGAAATATTCCATTTTCTTTCGTTGGTATCAGTGGTCAAAAAAGAGGTTGTACTTATACATCCCCAATTTATTTCATTTTTATTTATTTATTTATTTTACGTCCATCATATTATATTCAGTTAAAAAATGATTTACAAAGGAGGACAACTAAATAAATCTAATTACATAGAAGCAGTCACAACAATGATCTACAGTTAAGTATTAAAACACAACAATTTTGGGAACAAATTAAAAAAAAATATCCTCGTGTTTATGCACGATATAATAAAATTTATTTTCGATATTTCGGCACAGAGCCCCAATATGGATATAGTATCGAACATCACAGTTCCATCCCTGGTATAAACCGACCGAAAGACATATGGATCTGCACATTTCTCTTGTGGTACGCTCACAAGTCTAGGGCGAAGTTCCAAGCGTCGTGTATAACCGAGGACAGTGAGTTCGAGGCCCGCCCTCTACGTGTTTCTCTCGTCCTCGCGACACGTCACAGATAACGAAGAATCCCACCTCCTTGTAGAGATCTGTAGCATCAGCCGCCCATTGTTCTGGCTGGTTCTCCACTGAATCTTCTAGCGGGTGTTCGGGGAACCTTAAAGCAAGCTTTAGTTGCAATGGTGGGGGATTCCCCATGTAAAGAAGAGTTTCACCTCCTTGTAGAGATCTGTCGCATCAGCCGCCCATTGCTATGGCCGTTTCTACTTACGACCCGAGGTCCACTGAATCTTCTAGCGGGTGTTCGGGGAACCTTAAAACAAGCTTTAGTTGCAATGGTGGGGGATTCCCCGTGGAAATCAATCAAGAAACTGTGTGGTTCGTTGGTCTTGTGGTTAGAGGCTCTGCTTCCAATGCAGAAGGTTAGGGTTCGATTCCCGCTTTGGCAGAAGTTTTTTAACTTGTATGTGGACTTAAGTCCATCATTCTTGGCTTAAGAATTTGTAAACGGTGACTTTGGAGCCGTCCTAGCAACGAGCACATAATAAATTCTAAGGTTGTTCCGAACTAGCCTTGTTGATTCTGGCGTCGCCCGCTGGAGGAATCGTGTCCAGCTTGTTTGATCGGTGTTTCCTACATACATATGCCGGTCTCTAGTTAATCATTGTTCGCTCGTCGATAGTGTCGGCACCTTCAGGGTTGACTGGAAATTTAATGCCCCCACTGAAAATCAGTTCTGTGACTGAGTGGGTAGATTCTAAATATGAATCTATTTATTTTATTTTTGTTTATCTCAGCCTGGTATCGAGCCCGGGTCCCCCGATTGCCGGTCGGACGCTTTAACACTAAAATACAGAGGCGTTATTAATCAATGCCAAGATATTAGTATGCCACAACCATTTTGCACAATGTTGTAAATACCATATTAATCAAATGGCGGGACACACAAACAAAACACATGAACGTTTAATTATTGACAATCACATTGACTATCCGAACAGTTTAATAATCGAGTAATAATTGTATCATTATTGTAATTTTCTATTTCACAACCAACATTTGTATCGTGAAATTACTTGGTTAAATAATAAATCACTTTTGTAGAGTGATCCATAATGGCGGATTTGGATCTCATTCTCCGGCGAGCGAGTTGAGCGGCGGGCGCAAGGAGATCTAGCGGACCTTGCTTCAACCTAATAAACATGGACGTAGATTTGGATAGTGTTATTGATTATCGGCGTCTTCAGCGGTAAGACCACGTTGATGAGTGCTGACATTCAACTATACTGCTCTGCATAGAGAAGATTAGGGGGACGTGAGAAAGGCTATTGTTCGTCAGCTATGATGGATGGTCGTATGTAAGGAGACGGGCTGCAAGGGTTAAGGCAGATATAACACCATTGTTCAAGATGGTTTTCTACAGACGGTGGAGGAACGGTGTGTGAGACACCTTTCTTTCTTGTAGGTGATTTCCCAACACAGCTGAAATTGGCAAGGGTAACGCCTATTTATAAGGGTAAAGGTAAAAAGAGTAATAGGAATTCTTATCGACCTATATCAACTCTTCCAATTGTAGGGAAAATTATTGAAAATATTTTACACAAGAGGTTATTACATGAAGTGGATGCATCTAAAGGGTTTTAAGTGAAAACCAGCAGGGGTTTCAGGAAAGGTAGGTCAACGCAAAGTGCCCTTCTAGCATTTACAGATTTTATCTATAAAGGGATTGATAAACGTAATGGTAAGGTTGGAGCTGTCTTTGTTGATTTTGGGAAAAGCATTTGATTCAGTACCTTTTTTACCTCTTTTAATAAAATTAAAAACCAGGTTTAACGTAAGTCCTTTATTTGTTATCAATTTTGGCGGATTATTTTTTAAATAGAAAAATGTTTATAAATTTTGAAAAAATATAGTTCAAAAGTTTTCAATATATTTTGTGGTGTACCCCAAGGATCAATATTAGGACCACTGTTATTTATTCTTTATATAGATGATATATCTACTATAATGGGAGGCATCAATTATATCTTATATGTGATGACTTGGTCTTTTATTTAGAAGGTGTGGATGTCGAAGAGATCGTAAGACGTCTTCAAGAAGTTCTAAAGGGGATGGATGATTGGTTTAAAAACTCAGGAACTTGATATTAATTATAGCAAAACAAAATTTTATGTTTTTTCATAAGGCTAATGATAGAAGCATGAATGATATTCATTTGACTTTGAATGTAATGGTAAGTTAATTTCTAGAGTGTATGAATTTAAATATCTTGGAGTTTTCTTAGATTGTAATTCAAATTTTAAGAAACATTATAAATATGTGTGTAATAAAGTATCATCAGCAATTGGAATTATAAGTAGAATGAAGAGGTTTTTAACCGAGAGAATGTTTTAGGTTACTTGTAGATTTTTATATTCACTCTGTTATTGATTATTGCGTAGTGGTTTTGGGGAGTAAGACCTTCTACTGAGTATGTTGTACTCCAGAAGGAATTGACCACTGTTTTATTCATTTCCCTTGAACCAAGATTTTTCAGTCTGATTGTTTCACGATTGAGGAGAGGATGAAGTATAGCGTGCTGGTAAATACATACAAAGTATTGAAAGGTATGTTTTTAGGTATTCTACCCAATATTTTAAAATTGTTTATCGTATAGAAATTCTACTTTAATAAACTCATTTGGAAGTTCCTAGATTAAATTCTGAAGCATTTAGAAAGTCATTTATGTACAGAGGCGTATCCTATTGGAATTCAATTTCTTATGATATTAGAAGCCCGTTTACTGATCTAGGAATTGTACAATTAAAAGTAAATTGAAGCAATGATAATGAATCAAAGAGCCCAAAAAATTGATTTTTTTCTATTTATTTGTAAGTTATTGTCTGTGTGTTTGTGTAATGTTAATTTACCTTCATAAGCTCTTATAATTGATTTGCTTTTCTCTTTGTTTGTTATTATTGCTTTGATATGATATAAACAATGTATTTTCACTATATTTTTCTGCCTTTGATTGTCTGGTTGCCCCCCAATGATGGAGCTTGCAACTTTAATTTAGGTGTCCTGTATCATTGCTGTGATCAGTTTGACATGAAATTTTAAATAATATATATCTGATATAATTATATATATGAGTCAAGATTTGAACACAAAAATTAAGATTTAACCCAAGAATAAAGATTCGCGTTCGGTGGTTTCTTCCGCGAAAGTTTGATTATACTCCCTGATTTTTCTGTTCCTGATTTTTGGCAAACCTCAATTTCGTTTTAGTGGGATCGTCCCAATAAATCAGTTTTTTCTTTTCGTTTTCATTTTAATGTTTTTTTTTTTTTTTTTTTTTTTTTTCTTTTCTTTTCTTTTCTTTTCTTTTCTTTTCTTTTATTTTCTTTTCTTTTCTTTTTATTCTCCACCCTTTTTTATATTTGATTCATTCATTGAATGCATATAATATCATTTAATTTGTTACCAAAATTCTTGTGTTAAATGCATTGTTGTTGTAATGCTACTATTTCAAAAATTTACGAAAATGTAATTTATTGTTGTTTCTGCATCTATGTAATTAGATTTATTTAGTTGTCCTCCTTTGTAAATCAGTTTTTATAACTGAATAGGATAGACGTTAAATAAATAAATAAAAAATAAAAAAAATACTTATTTGGGTTAAAAGTCTTTACCATAGTGTTTGCATCAAATTTAGGTGTCTATTCCGCCATCTTAAGGACATGTTCTTTTTAAATCAAATTCTTGTTCGCTCGGCCGACTGACACCACAGATCATTGCAATTTTGGGCAGTTGTCACGGAAGCAGAAATGAAGGGCTCTTCAGTAACGCTTTTCTAAAATTTATTTTCAAATTATTTTTTCACGATTTTGGATTTTGTTCAAATTTGTTCAGTTCGAATTTGTCCATATTCGTGATGTTTCTGAGGCCTAATAACGCAAAATATCGAAAATCTATAACCGTAGGTCTCTCTATGCGTGCTTCATTGACAACTTTGCAAAACTTCATGTAAGTCGAATACTTCATGGCCGAGCGAATAGCTATTTGCCAACTGCCGAATGTACCCTTCAATTTTTTTTTTATTTTTCTGGCTCGTTGGTCTCTATGTTCAATTATAGCCATGGGTAAAACATACCTGTTTGTGCATTTTTTTTGAGCTTGTATATTGACTAATATCATCAATGGGTCATTGCAGGGAATGTGAACGGTGACTTTGGAGCCATCTAGTAAAACACTTCTTGTAACTGTGAGGTTACAATTTTTTTTTTGGTAATTCAAATTGGTTAAATTTCAATGCATCGCTAATTTCTTTTAAATTGTGTCTTTTCAAACAGTACTTTACTGATTTAAACTGATTCAAAGGTAAAATAAAAAAAAATATAGTTGAAGATTGCTCTTTTTGAAAGGGATAGGTAATCATTTTCCAGAAAAGTTATGTTTTAGTGTTTTATTATATCGGGAAGCTGTGTATAGAAACCAATGTTTCACCTAACCTTTTTTTAAAGTTAGTTTAGCGAATGAGTTGTGATAGTTTACCGCTACAATTATTACGTTCAACAGCGTTCACTTGTTTAATTGACAACTGTACCGTACTGAAAAATAAATGAACTTACTCATGGACTTTTTACAGACACAAACGTAAAATCATTTTCTTTGTCATCTAAATCTCATATAAACGACACTTCATAAATCAAAAGCGAAGTCGTTTTTCATATTTAGAATTGTCTCTCAGGGAGACGGGTAAAATCACAAACAAAACGAGAATAAAATGAACGTCGTCTTTTGAACATAAATAAGTTTAGTCTGGTTGTTTTGCCAACAAGTCGAGCCATTCGAAGCTGTGAATTTAATAACATGGCCCAACGCTCAGCATTAGTAATTTATTTAGAGTCCAAAGAAAGTAAATTGTGAAAGGCAAACAGAAATAAAAACATTTTTTCTTTCAGGATTTAAAATCCTAGCTTTTCGTTTAGCTTATCCCCGTAAAACGTTTTGAAGGCGGCTCAAGGAGGTACATTCGCTGCTTATTATTCTGGAACATCTTTAGGTTGCCAGTAAAGACAAGAAAACTGCGTCTTAAGTTGATCACCAGCCCGCCACAGGAATATATATCTTGTTTAACTTTGGTTTTATATTAGGCGACTATGACGTTGATATGTTAGCACTTTAGACAGAAATTAAAAAAAGTGACTACACCGGGGATCGAACCCGGGACATTAGCTTAGCAGTCCTGGCTATGCTCTTACCAACTGAGCTATGCAGCCACCAATTTAAAACTGTCTAATATTTTGTCTGTTTTGTACATTGTTAATAACGAACATAAATATATATAACAATAAAGAAAACATTCACAAGTTATATATTCATGTATTTACTAATTGCTGCTTTTCGTTAAGTGTACAAACTTGAAACAACGATATAACTTCTGTTCTGTTTAGAGCAGTTATCGAAGAGTTTGGTGATATTTTTGAAGAGATTTGTGAAGACTCGTGACTGACTCGCAATGTTATGCGAACAAGGTGTCCACGTAGCAAAGTAAAGCACATTTTGTTTGCTATTTTAAAAGGTTAAATGTCGCTTTGCATAACATCATAAACTCATCAGTACAACTCACTTAATATTAGTTGTCGTGTGATTGAGTGAGCCAGAGAGAGAGATTGATTGATTGACTGAAGCGTTATTTATGCTGGCGGGATTAAGGTCATCGAGACTTTTCTTAAATAACCACTTCGATAAAACATACAAGAGGAAAAAACGAAACTTTTCCAATTATGTTTTGAAAGTTATAATATCCTCATTGAGATCAATAGTCAACGGGATGGGTGGAGAGAGAGAATTATGACAGAGATAGATTTGTATAATTGCAAATCATTGTTAACTAAATCACATTAACAATTTTGATGGTAAGTGGTGGTAATGGGGATTCAAATGCTCACACAATTATAAATTAAAATTAATTTGTAATTGCACTAGCACATTTGCCGTTTAAATGAACAATATTGAATTTTACACCACTGACAATCATTTTATCGTTCCTGTGATTATTCTGCGCACATCGATCTCATGGTATGTTTTATTGTAACGTTGATGCGATTAAAGCGGTTAACAGGCGTTGTACACAGGCCCTTCTATTATACTTGTAACGTTCTGATTGTTTATAATAAACCACAATCTAACTAATCCTTCCAATTTACCATTTATTTACTCACAATAAAACACAGTAAAAATAATAAAAACTACCTTTTGTCTGATTTGCATACAACGGTTACGATGGTTTTGTTAAGCACTTACTGTGTTGGACTTTTTCTATTCATGCTTGAACGGATTTATAATTGATTTTGCTGAACTTTATTTAACTAGTAAATGTTGAATTTTACTAAAGAGAGCTGAGCTGAAAAGTGAAATGTTCTGTCCCCGACTAGGGATCATGCCACCATCAGTCACCTTTATACATCGTTTCTAATCTCCAGCAAAAATACTTTAAAACACGTTTTTTTCACGTAAAAGTTTTCTTCTGATAACTCTCCGCTAAAAATGAAATCCCCCAGCCGTCAATCATTCATCCCAACTTGTCAAATATTAATGAAGCGATATTTTATTAAAACCCCCCTTGTTACTAAGTGGCCCCGTGACGTGAACCCCCTAACCTGATGGGAGAGTGAAATGCGTTATCCAGTGAGCGACCATAATCAGATTTCCAGATTACGTTTATCTTCCATTGAGTAGGGAAATGGGTTTTCAATGTTGGTTTCCACTTTCATAACGGAAAAGTTCCCCATGTTTAGATTTTGTCACTTTCTTTTTAGATATGACGGTACGATCCATGTATAATTTTTCTAAATTTGGTATTTGCATTTCAATGTGTTTATCTTGTTTTGTCGTCAAGTTTGTGTATGGAAGATACCTACTAAATAATGAGTAGGGTTTCACAAAAACCGCTGACATTTGTCGACAATGAACATTAAAATGTAGTAATAAGTAGATACACCCATGTAATACGTCACAAGAAACAACGAATCAGAATCTGACGTAAATTTCGACTTCTCGTTACAAAAATTTGTATAGATATAAATATAAAAAAACAGATCAAATCAAACAAAGGACAAAAGTCAAGGAATAATATGACTCCTTTCAGTTGATGATTTAGGTAAAGTAATATCTATTTACTAAAATAATTCACATAGGATGGAAGTGTGTACTTCCTTTACTTATGCTGAATCTTTCAGTTTCCCCTTTCCCAACATAGTTCTTTTAATAAACTTCGAGATTGCATGAAATCGAATTTATAAACAGAAAAATCGAGAATACTAAATATTGTCAAAACTTGAATTAAATAACAAATTAATTATAAAATATCTAGTATTGCTTACTGCAAAACATGGAAACTCAATATAACTAAAATTCGATATAGTTTTCACAAAATTATTTTTAACAGGAAGCTGTTTTTTTCGTATTTAAGAAGTATTTTTAAGTCATTTATTGTGTTTTTAAATGCGTATTTTTATATTAAAAGTTAAGCAAAGTTTTAATTAGAAGTATAGTTTTTGAAGCTAGAGATCTCAAGTTGTGTTTACGTCTTTATACGGTAGTTCGACAAACGCGCCACACACAGAGTTCGCCTAACGAGGTTAGTGAATAGGATAATTAATCCTTTCAATAATTCCATTAAGTAATCCGTTCCATCCGGTGTAGACTAAGCCTACCCACGTCCACGCCCTGCTGTTTATGACTCGCTTCAAGACGACTCGAAGTAAATGCTCTAACCTTTAGCTCGTATTGGCTGGTTCAAGTTATAGTTCGCTCGCTCGAGCCTCACTAGCCATACGAATGATAATTCGCCCCACCTATTACTACTTTACGTGCAGACTTTCCGTATTAAGATTGTAACCAGCGACACAGTTGTCACTTTTATGGAACTTTTTGTTATTCTACTATTGATTATAGAACCGTTAAGTAAAGACTTATAACGAATAAAAGTTTTCCCCTTTCAAAAATGTCCCTATGTTAAATAACAAGGAGTGTTTAAAGTTTTAAAATCCAAATACATGCATTTTTGTTAAATTGTAAGGCCTACGCTTATTCTAATTTTTATACGTATTACTATAATATAATTCTCGATTTGGTAAGTCGAGAAACACTCCCGTAGGTGGAATTGTTAATACTTAATACAATTCAGAAGTTAAATAGTTACCGTCTCGGTGGTCTAGTTGGCTTAAGGCGCCTACCTGGAATGTGGGAGACTCGGGTTCGAACCCCGATCGGGATGGATTTTTTAACTTCTGAAAAGTATTTAATACTATAATATTTACTGAAATGAGTATATAACGCATTGTTCAGATTCATCTTTATCTAGGAGTATTCAATGAGTTAATTTTTCAAAGGGCTGTACGTTGTGTACGATGTGATACAAGTATTCCGAATTTAGCATTTACGTTGTAAAATTGATTTTTGTTACCAAACGACGAACGTTTGGTACGTCAATTTACATAATTATTGGATGAGCGTAGCGAGCGTAGCGAGCGAAGCGAAGATTCCTTTTCACTACACTGGAGAAAAAATCCGGAATGTTTTTTTTTCTTCTTTTTTTCTGTATTATTGTGTGTTTGTCAGCACGATTCCGGCTAAACCGATACTCCAATTGCAATGAAATTTTCTGGAGACCTTTGAAATCTCTGAACTTAGAACTGCCACGTTTTTGAGCGCAATCGAAAAATTATTTCTCATGAAAAAAGCAATTTTACGATTTTTTCGATTTTTTTTAAATTTCTTCGACTTATAACACCTAAATTCTTTATCCGATTTTAATGAGTTTTTCACAGAACCACAATTTTATGAATTAAGATATCCGTGTAAAATTTGAGCGCAATTAAAAAATTATTTCGAAAAATCGAAATTTTACGGTTTTTTTCTTTTTTAAAACAATTCTTTGACTTATAACACCTACATTCTTTAACCGATTGTAATAATTTTTTCACAGAACCTAAATTTTATAAATTAATATATTCGTGTGAAATTTGAGCGCAATCGAATAATTATTTTTTATGAAAATCGCAATTTTACGATTTTTTCTTTTTTAAAATTACGATTATATAAAAAAATTAAAAATTAAAGTTTATTTTTATTTAATTTAAATTAATTAAAAAAAATCTTTAACTTAGCAATGATTTTATCACAGAACAACAGAAAATCCGCATAACACATGGCAGCTCAATGCACCAATTACGCTCATCCAACAACGCGGCGGGACTTAAGCGTTTTCCTAGTATATATAACAGCGTAGACTTCCAAACACGTGGGTTCCTAACATGCTTTTCTTGGCGAGGAAATGGGCTAGTTGGAATCACTTTCGTGTGTTATAATGTTAAATAGATTCAGGTTTTATATGTAGACAAACTCAGCACAGTTCAAATAATAATTTCGTACCATTTAATATCAGTTTGCCGGAAACACTTCTGTTAATCTTCGTATAATATCAGATTGCTGGTTTTACGATAACTTCGAATGTTCTATGATGCTAGTAAATAAGTTTGTTTCTAAGTACATATTTACCAGCCTGGGGAAGTGGTTAAGGTTAAGCCCTTGTTTCTGCAAAGAAGCACATAATACATTATTTATACAGTTCTTCAAAAGTGTTTTTTTTTCGGTGTTGACTTTGTCCTCGACAGAATTGTAGCCAACCAGTGCTCCACTTCAAATCTCTATCGCCAGTGAGCGCTTTTCGCTCGTCGAATTATTTCGGAGCTAGAAAAATTAAGCCTCACTGAAAATCAGTTCTTGTAACTTGAGAAGTTGTAATTGAAGGGAAGCCATGTTAGAAATGTTTTATAGACCGGCAGCCATGTTGGAAGTGGCGGATGCACTGAAGTTGCACCTTCATACATAGTCTGGTTTTTACTACTTTGAGCTTCTTATGACCAAGGTCGAGCCTATATTAGCAGGTTCGAGTCTAGGAGCCTAGGTAGCGTATGAACAAGGTCCCTAGATCTCCTTGCTCCCGTCGCTCCACTCTCCCGCCGGGGGAAACGCTAAATTTGCGTCGACTGGAATAACGTCAAACCACCCTGTTCTGTACAGGGCCTTGTACAAACGAAAGGTCAGGAAAAACAATAAAAGTACAACACACACGAGTGGTCGACGTTGTTTTCAGTCGACGCTATTCAGGCGACTAGCTCGCTGGGTTTCCCAAAGTCCACTAGGATCTTCATTGGATCTTGTTTTTTTATGTCTGAGGTATTTGTGTAACTTGGCAATCAAGTTACTGCTCTATCGTGAGATGTTCTCGCGTTCATCATCACGTGACGAGTCTCAGTCACGGCTTCGTGGATAAGATATCGGGATGTGACGTCACAGTTGCGTGCCCTGCCTGAATGTTGCCAACACAAGAACAACCAAACTGTGCACAATGTGTTTCTACGACCGTTCTCTATCTTCGCGTACATGTCTCAATGAAATCGTATAATGGCTAGAAAAATGTTATATTTTATTTCTCAAATAATCAGCAGGTGTAATGGCTCGTTAGGCCGCGTTCCCCTAACTTTGGTTTAGTCTTAAGAAATTGTATTGGTTGTTATGGTAACAAGAAATCCGATATCCTGATTGGTTAGTAAGTTTCAGTGGCATGTCATAATGAAGTTACTCCTTTTCATTGGTCGTCGTTTTAAATAACAAAACGTCTGATTGGTCCGTCATAAGAATTATGGTTTTGTTTAAACAATTTCTTAGGACAAAAACGTAAACAATTTAACACGGGATTTCCTATCCCCTTATAACTAAACCAATTTGTGGGAACGCGGCCTTATTGTCATATTTCTGTCTCAAAGAAATGGTGTAATCGGCTGATAATGGCTCGTTATTTTCATATTTTCCCGTCTCAAAGAAATGGTGTAATGGTATGCTTTTTTTTTTAAAAAACAGATCAAATCAAAAGACACACTTTCATAATTGTCTTCTAACAATCAAAGGCAAAGTTGATTTAAGAACCTATCAATTTGTGTCATTACTTTAACCTGATATTGAGCAGAGAACCACAAGTTTTCATAATGATTGTGTACAGCGCACATTTTCAGAAAGGTTTGCCTCGAGAAAAATCAATACATAAAACAACTTAACAGAAAGTTCCGACCCCTTTCAAGTTTTGATCATGATGAGTAACTAGGACCTGAGAAAACCTTACACCAAGGTTTAATTAAAAGTCTGTAATTACGAAGTAATTAGCGTCAGAATCATCAACGAGCAAAACAACGATAAGGACTGTAGTTGATGTGTAGTAGATACTTTGTGACTTTATGAGGTATTTGTGCTCATTTTGCATTTTAGCAAAATCTTTGTTCTGCTCGTGATTAAAATTACGCAAAATATTTTAACTCGCGATATTTAGAATTTTGAACAAATTTACAATTTTGTGGCAACTATTTTTTTCTTTTCATGAACACCCTAAATGCGATACCTTACACGTAGATTTCAAATTAATACAGTTTCAATGTTTTTATTTTTATCTTTATAATACAATTATAAACTTTATTGATAACAAACCTTTTTTTAAAAAAATTTAATAACATTTCGTGTATCCGCAATGTATATTCACCTATTTTGTTTACATAAAACGCTAAATCAACTTACTTCTATCAATGATAAATTTACTCTTTTAGTAAGTTACACACATGCAAAACATTACGTGATTATATTATATTTATAACTGAACCAAACTGAATATTTGGGACTCTGAGAGTGATAGTAAATAGTTTGAGCCATAATACTTCGTTAATGGATTCATTAGTAATTAAATATTATAAACCATCAAATAACAAATTTAGTTTATCCATATGCCGTGTTTATTAAAGGTGGAGTCTCTATAGAATATTACAGATTTGCAAACAGTCTACATCGATCCGCGCACGGCAATCTAAAGCAAACGAACTCGAATCCATGCAGTGAGTGTTTCCAGGCAATCGCGTGAGTGCGTTCAGAAAGGTTCACCTGACGAGCGACGGAGCGCTTTCCGTGCTACGTGGAGAGCATCCGCTAGACGTTGTCACTCGAGGTCTAGAGTATCTGTTTTATATATTTCCTTCCACATTACGACGGTGAAAAGAAGACGTTGCCGAATATCGTGGGGAAACACTTTCGAGAAATGAAATCGCATGTTTCCCGTTCTCTCTACTTTTGAGCAGGAGTTCAAGTAAATTGCCGCTTCGATTCTCTTTTCTTTACCCGTTCTCAACAGTTTTAAATAATAAGCTGCTTGTGTTTTAGGCACGAACTCTTTTGATACTTGTGACTTATTTTTAGACATAAAATATTATACCTTTAGACGTTGAGATCGGTATATAAACCTAAGTAACATATACAAATAAATGTATGCTTGTTTGGTATTGCTAAGTGCTAACTATTTACACAAATGTGTTGAGGTTTATATTTACACTACTAGGAAAACGCTAAAAGTCCGCCGCGTTGATGGATGAGCTTTTTAAGTTTAAAGTTTGCTTGGGATATCTTTACTTTTGCAAGTGCTTTGTTTTGCTGCTAACGCATTGTAGGTGAATGTTGTCAAGTTTCTTTTGTTGTCTTGTCAATTGGTATTATTTACGTAAAAAACTATATTAAAAGCTTTATTTCTATGGATTTGGCTAACTTTTTCAACTTTCTTTCAAAAGGTACTACATCACCATAACCTTAATGTCCATGTATAATAAGAACGTTGTTGCCCCACCCGTTTGGTCATAATGCCCAAATGGCACGAAAATATGCGCACAAAAAATCAAAAAACTATATTAAAAGCTGTTATTTCTATGGATTCTGGCTAACTTTTCAATTATGTTTTTCTAAAAGGTACTACATCACCAAACCTTAATGTCCATGTATAATATGAACGTTGTAGCCCCCCGTTTGGTCAGAATTGGCCAAATGTCACGAATAATATCGCACTAAAAATTGAAAAAATCGTAAAAGTACGATATTCATGAGAAATATTTCTTCGATTGTACCCAAAAACAATACACCTCTAAGTTCAGAGATTTCGAAGGTCCTGTCAAATTTTCATCAAGATCGGATAAGCCGTTTGTCTGGTAGAGAGTTAACAAACAGACAAAAAAACAAACAAAAAAAAAAAAAACAAAAAAAAAAACAAAAAAAAAAACACCCGAGCTAAATTTTTTGGGGGGTCGGTGAAATTGAAGTCTTTGCTTCGCTCATCCAACTAACTTAAACGTAAAAATTGTGTGTTGCTTTATATTTTAGCTATCGTTATTTTAAGTTATCGTTCATTGCATATTAACATTATCATACATCTTACCTATATTCTTAACGACGCACCCAGCAAAGTAATAGTTCAACTTACTTCGTTTTAGAAGTCAAGACATCTTTACTAATTTTATGCTAAACTCTTTTAATCATAAATTACATTTAGTTGATTTCTTCAACCTTTTTGTTATTTTCTAAGCTATTTAATAGGCATATTTTTAAAAATTAATAATATATATCGTTTGAACGGTATTACTTAGTTCGTAGTTGATGCGAGAGAAAAATGTGAAAGCAGTTTCTTGAGTTACACAAAACAAGCCGTTTAAACTTGAAACTTTGACTTCCGCCCTGCTCGAAAACCTTGATAAATGAAATTGAGTTAAGAGTTTGCTACAGGATGTTTGTCGTTTTTCTATTTTTCTAAGCTCATTGATCATTGAACTATTTGCGTTTGAGGCAAACGACTTTTGCTCTTTGTGAATACCGAATATAACGACTACGCCGTCAATTCTAAACATTTACATACCTTATGGCGCTTTGTGTATTCCCACTTGCAAACGATATGGCTTATTATAACAAAGAGGGTTCCGAGAAGCACGTCGTAAAATAAGTTTTATTAGCTTTTTTACAACTCCAATGGGCTATTTAGTCTATAATCGCAAGTTAAATATCTCATGCAATGTAACTCAGCTTCTGAACCGTGGCGGTTTTATAGTTGGTTGCAAAGTTTCGAAGTGAAATGAGAAATTTCAAAAAGTTGAGAGAATGTTGAAATACGAGACTTACAGATGACGTCACAAACTTATCAAGTGATCTTCCTTGGCTCTTGATAGATAAAATATATCACGAGCCACCTAAGCTCGTATTGTTTGACTACACTTTATTCAATATTCCTTCCAGCTGCATTGCTGTTCAAATCAATCAAATAAGGGTTATAATAATTCTAATTTTGTTAATCACGTTTTTACGAGTAAATAAAGTGTGTGTAGTAAAACGGGTACCCTGTAGAAGCGGGTCTTATGCCCATGCTTGGTAGTCACTTTCGACGCTTCAGTTGTAGACCTACCATTTCGTGGTGGCCAAAAATTGAAGAAACTAATTTTAGCTATCCGATATATTGACCTTTTAAATGGGTTTGAATGTAGCCGATGAAAAATGTGTTGCCTTGGTCTGCTTTAAATTTGATTTCCGAGAAATGAAAATAAGTTCTGTGACTGAGTGGGTAGACTCTAAATACTAATTTGTTTGTTTTATTTTATTAAGTAAAAACATTTAAATTTAACGACAACATTTTACAACATTTTGTATTTTTCTGTTTTCTCCTTTCCACGCTGTTTGCTGACGTGATTGTCTGCATTTCAGATGATGTTGATACATCGTCCGCGCCATTGTCGAAGTAGT
>JAMZAV010004942.1:0-34140 GCA_024449915.1 Sweltsa coloradensis
AATTATTAGAGGAATAAAATATTTTGTGAGTCATTTCGCTGTGCTCGCTTTATTTACAAAACCTAACGTTTCGATACGACGGTGCGCATCATCATCTGACAACGACGACGACGACGACGACGACGACGACGACGACGACAACAACAACAACAACAACAACAACAACAACAACAACAACAACAACAACAACAACAACAACACCAACACCAACACCAACACCAACACCAACACCAACACCAACCAAACACCAACACCAACACCAACCAACACCACACCAACACCACACCAACACCCCACCAACACCACACCAACACCAACACCAACACCAAAACCAACACCACACACCAACACCCAACACCAACACCAACACCACACCAACACCACACCAACCCAGCACCACAACACCAACACCAGCACACACCAACACCAACACCAACACCAACACCAACACCAACACCAACAACAACAGCAACAGCAGCATTCAGTATGATGAAATCAAGCGGGTTCAAGTCCTTTTGAGTTGGACAATGACAATGGTAGCCAGATTAGAAGCAAAATAATTCAACAAAACAATTTTAAAATGTAAGGTTTTTCAGTGTGCCTCATATGACGCACAGTCGTATCGAAACGTTAGGTTTTGTAAATAAATCCAACACTCAGCAAAATGACTCACAAAATATTTGATTTTTTCTCTAATAAAATTATTATTTATTTTTTATTTTAACAAATCAAGAGAGTACACATTGTACATATTAATTGTTACTGCGGGAGTGTTTCCCGGGTAATGAAATCGAATAGTTGTCCGTCAGTGTTCTTACTGACGCCATGTTGTTCGTTGTTCTTTCAGAAGCCAGCACGACTCGCTGCCACACTGTAAACTTTACAAGCGTTCAGAACAGCATCACGAAGACCCTGCTACTCATCTCCATTACATTCATTCTTCTAAACATCCCCAGGTAAGCTAGAAAAACACCCAAGTCGTTGCTAGACGAGGGATTACTGCACTGGACTTGGTAAGTGTTTAAAATTATACGATATGGAATATTACATAAGTCTCAAGTATCAATAATTTAATATTTTCCTATATTTCATTCATAAAACTCTATAAATCATGATTAAAATTGCACAAAATATCATGGACAACATTGCCAGTGTGAAGTACGAGTAAAGTTTGCAAGGTTCACTCAATCTTACAGCGAACGTTGGGGAACCTTGAAAGTGGAGATTATGTATACCTTGGTCACTGTCTTGCATTCACCGTCTGGCATTCAAAACATGATTTATAGAACAAAATTCGTTGTCATTTAATTAAATGCTACATATTTTTAGCGTATTTTCATATTATCATTTCTTGTGAGTTTAAATCGTGAAAGCGCGATTTCTCAGAAAATGCTAACAACAACCACAAAACTGGCTTCATATGTTTGTTTAAAATTTCAGTTCAATCTGTACAGTCACTCTCTCACAGACATACTGATAGTGGCACAGAGGATGACCTGTTTGAGTTCAATCGCTTCGCTCCCTCGTCTAATCATATATTGTATTGAAACAGGCCCATCCATGCACCCACATCTCTGGTGGTTAATTCGCAGGCGGACGCATCCACTCACTTACTTTTCGAAATGTAGTAACTTCAAACAAAGATGCAATGTGTTGGTGAGTTGGAAAAATTCCTCCCCTATTCCAATCTTCTTGCGACCGGACGATGCGTAGGGCCTACCACCCTATCGCACTACACAGGGTACAAATAATCAAACAGCAGTTGTAACAAGCAACGGAATCGAGTGTACAAACATCGTGTGGAAGTAAATCCAAAGATGTAGCCTAATAGACATCGTCCTTAGCAACTTATGTAAGACATAATTGAAAAAAATATAGGTATTTACTTTCGAATTATAGCACTGGTTTGGACTACGCAATTGATTAGTGTTAGTTTTTTGCAGTACAATAATTTATCTAAAGTGATTTTTTTAAGAACATTGTAATAATGAATGAGCTAGTTCAATTGTTAACAAATCAATTGGATTAGCGTAACGAACAAAGCGAGCGAAGCAAAGATTCCATTTCACTACACTGGAGAGAAAAATCAGGAATCACTTTTTGTTCTTTTTTATTTTTTATTTTTTATTTTGTAGTTTGTCTGTTTGTTAACACGATTCCTGCTAAACCGACACTCAAATTGCGATGAAATTTTCTGGAGACCTTCGAAATCTCTGAAATTAGAACTGCCACGTTTCTAAACGCAATCGAAAAATTATTTCTCATGAAAATCGCAATTTAACGATTTTTTTTCTATTTTTAAAAATTTCTTCGACGTATACACCTACATGCTTTATCCGATTGTAATGATTTTTTCATAGAACCTTTATTTTATGAATTAATATATTTGTGTGAAATTTGAGCGTAATCGAAAAATTATTTCTCATGAAAATCGCAATTTTACGATTTTTTCGTTTTTAAAAAATTACGCTCATCCAACAACGCGCCTGAAAAAGCGTTTGCGAAGCTTCCTAGTTTACAACATTCTACCAGAGTCGATGAAGAAGTTTCCCCGTTGGGGAGGTCCCCCAACTCCTAAGTCTAAACGGAATCTAACGTTTTGCGCGCTGAGGGCGGCTCAAATGTGAAACTACTAGAAAGCTTCGCTAACGCTTTTTCAGGCGCGTTGTTGGATGAGCGTAATTTAAAAAAAAGTAAAATTGCGATTTGTATGAGAAATATTTCTTCGATTGTACCCATAAACGTGGCAGGTCTAAGTTCAGAGATTTATAAGGTCCCTACCAATTTTCATCAAGATCTCATATGCTGTTTGCCCGGTTGCGTGCGAACAAACAAACAGACAAAAAAAAAACACAACCGAGCTAAATTTGTTGGGGGTCAGTAAAATTGAAGTCTTCTCTTCGCTCATCCAAAAATGAAGGCGGTAATCTAGATGGCCCTGGTCTCTTCTCAATTTTTCTAGCTACAGTGCTGCTTGCGAACCCGACGGCTATAAAAATTAGAAGCTGAGCTGTTGTCTTTATCCGCTAGATCGCATTTGTGTTTCTTCTATTTGCGTCGCGGATGCATACGACAATCCGTTTGCACATGGGAAAAGTTCAAGGAAATTTACAGGAAAATGCTGGTTCTGCTTGTTTCCAAGACCCACAACTGTCCGTGATTGGTCTTATGAACAATCGTCTTGAGAAGTAAATCAATGGTAATCTTTAACCGACTCCACCGACAATCACTTGGCAAATCTCGGATTTGTTCTCAAAGACACACCACTAAATACACAAAGTTAGCGCAGGCAAGGAGTGGACGGCTTGTCCTATTAATGCCACTAAAACAAGGGAAACGCCAAAGTCGTTGTTAGTCGAGTGAGTGAGCCATGTGTTGAGTACCCGGTAACATTCCTTTTCTTCCCCCTACCTTAGGCCTCCCTAGCCTATCATAGGCTATAGTGGAGCATTATGGCCCAAACTATGACCTAAACTTAAATACCCTATTATTTATACGAGTATTATAATCAAACTTAAATGCAAATGTTCCCGCGTACTCAACACATGACTCTCTCACTCGTCTAACAACGACTTTTTAACATTCCTTTTCTTATCCCTACCTTAGGCCTCCCTAGCCAATCATAGGCTACAGTGGAGCATTATGGCCTAAACTATGACCTAAATTTATACCCAATTATTTATACGAATATTATAATCAAACTTAAATGCAAATGTTCCCGCGTACTCAACACATGACTCTCTCACTCGTCTTACAACGACTTTGGCGTTTCCCTAGTCGAGTTGGCTAAAGCGCCCTTATAGCCGAAATGTGGGAGACGTGGGTTCAATAGTAGGGAAAGATTTTGTAATTACTGGATTGTATTTTTTAAATTATTTAACATGTTTTGAAATGTATATAACGCAGTGTAGTCCATCATCTGTGACAATACTATGGAAAACATAGCCAGTACAGTACGAAATACGTGAAAATATTGCAAGGTTTACTCAATCTACGAGCGGAATTTGGGGGTACCTTGACGTCCAACATTCGATTAATCTTGGACACGGCATTTCACAGCCAGGTAAATAACAAACAAAAAATATTATTTCAAAATGAAATCCATTGTCAAAATAATTCCTATACATTTCAACGTATTTTTCAGTTTTCTATTTCTTGCAGGTTTAAATCGCAACAGATTGTGCTCATTTTGTTAGCAGTTCTAATTTTCCTGGTCACGGATGTCTGTTTGAAATTTCAGCTCAATCTATTTGGCCGTTCGGCCGTATGAGCCCGGACAAACAGACAGACAGACAGACATTTAACATACAGACAATGCTCACGGCCAAGGCCCGATCGAGTATAGCGTTAGGAAAGACTACGTTCGCTACGCTCACTCGTCTAAAAACTGGCCCTAATTCATTTTTACATAAACCTTCTCTAAAGGTTTATCTGTTTGTGAATCCATTTAATATTACAAACCTTAAAACTTTGTCGTAGGCTTTGCAGCGAGAGTCAATTAAAACACTTGGCCTGTCGGGTGTCGCCGCGTCCATGATAGATGAAAACTGACGGTCCGCAGAGGCGATTGAGATTAGAAAAACACACCAAGAATTTCAACCGGAAGATGGGTTATAGGCTCAGTAAAAACGTCGGAACCAACTATAGAGCGGCTAAAGCGAGAAGATAACAGCGTGCACGTCAGTGCATGGACGCCTAAGCGATGTCGCATGCGCGTTCAGGACTGACCAAAACTGGTTGCACACTTGGTGAGGGTGACTTGCACAGACGAGCTGGACCGTGTAAGATTCGTTCTGTGTAATAACCCTTCAAGTTGTTTTTTAAACTCTGAAGATGACCGTGTACGGTCCGAAACGTCAGTTTTTCATCTATCATGGACGCGGTCGACACCCGACAGCCAAGGCTTTTTATCAAACTTGTTCAAATATTAACTACGTCATGGGCCCAGTGTTTTAAAGTCCCAGCAGGCAAAATACTGAAGTAAGTGCCGCCATGTTTCCACTCAGCCTGTTAGATGACGTCAGCGAGTGATAGCTCTGTGAATATAGCGACGCCAGAACGAACCGAATATTCACGAGCAAGGTCGATAACGGTAGGTATCTTCTAGAGCCCTTGATTTACTTCTGACGCCTCGTGTACAAGCAAACATCACCACTAGTATATTATACATTATATTGTTATAATCAATATTGATCCTCAAATCGATTTCTTTAGCATACAAGGATAACTCCATTAATTTAAGCCGTATAATTCCTTGCTTTTGCAGTGTATCTTAGATTCCAGTAATATCCCAAGACGGAGCTCGCATATAATAAGCATGCGTAAGAGAAAATCTCTTGTGTTCAAGTTGTAAAAAAAAATATGAAATAAATATATAATTTTGTCTTTAAGCTTTCGTGATCCATGGTTTCATGCTATAACTGTCTTGACGGTAAATATAACGCACAGTATTTTATAGAAAATTTCTTTTATTCCCAACGTTTCAGAAAACCAGGTTTCCATTTTCAAGGGAAGGGTAAAACAAAATTTAATAAAACAACAGCAATATAAAAACGATACAAAAAACACACTACCTTGCAAACATAGAAAATAACAAAGATCCAATTGCAGTGACCCAAAACCAAATCACTTGGTTGCATTGTGAGTGGGACTTCTTGTGAACATTCTTGCAGACCTATCGCTGTCTTCGTGTCTTGGTACTGTGGTCTCATAGTTTTCAAGAGCTATAGTATATGCCTTCTAGTCATCATTTTTCGGATTCCTCATTTATAGACAATATGGTTGGGTCCGGACGGAGTGATAGGTCTGCAAGAATGGTCACAATAAGTCACACTCTCAATTCAAACAAGTGATTTGGTTTTAGGGTCACAGCAATAGACGATTTTCAAAATCACCAGCGCCCTCTATATCGCGCGCGCAAAGCATTATGGGAGAAAGGGCATTTACACGCTAAATGCCATATGCTCGGGTGTGTGGAGAACTGCGTTTCCAACAATGGCAGTGCAGTCAACCACAATCCCAATCATATGGCATTTAACACGTAAATGCACCTTTCTCCCATAATGCTTTGCAAGGGAGCGCGCATGCGCAGTTAATTCTGAAAATGGTCTATTGGATCTTTGTAATTTTCTATGTTAGCAAGTTAGTGTGTTTTTTGTTTCTATTTGTTTGTTTTTATCACTGCCTCCTAGATGTTACTCGTGGCAGGAGGCAGTGATTTATACAATGCTGTTGTTGTATTATTGCATTTTGTTTTACCCTTCTCTTGAAACTGGGAACCTTGTTTTCTGAAACGTTGGGAATAAAATAAATTTTCTATACTAGGAAGCGTCGAAAATGCTTTTTCAGGCGCGTTGTTGGATGGCCTTAATTGGTGCATTGAGCTGCCATGTGCTATGCAGATGTTCTGTTGTTCTGTGAGAAAATTATTACAATCGGATAAAGCCCGTAGGTGTTATAAGTCGACAAAATAAAAAATAAAAATATCGTAAAATTGCGATTTTTACAAGAAATAACTTTATGATTCAGCTCAAAAACGTGGCAGTTCTAAGTTCAGAGATTTCAAAGGCCTCCATAAAATTTCATCGCAGTTGGAGTATCGGTTTAGCCGGAATCGTGTTAACAAAAATACAAACAGAAAAAAAGAAAGAAAAAAGAAAAACATTCCGTTTTTTTTTTAGTGTAGTGGAATGGAATCTTCACTTCGCTCATTAAAAATACTATGTGTGATATGTACCGTAAAGATAGTAGATAGTTAGAACATATATATATATATGAATATGAATATATATATATGAATATATGGTTTTTAAGCATAAGCCCGCTTTAAGGACATAGTTATTGATTCATAGCAGTTGTCGAAAAAGTTTGCCCCGACTGGGTCAGCCGGAGGTTCTGGGTTCGAACCCCAGTCGGGGCAAACTTTTTCGACAACTGCTATGAATCAATATATATATATATTACAAGTTTCCACACACCAACTAACTGACCATATTGATGTTACAATATATAACATAATGCGTAAACTCGAAAATATAACAATAGGTAGAAGACACAGTATTTACACAAAAGAAGAAATTTTGACACAGGCTACAAATAATAGCAATCATGGAAGGAAGGGAAGAAGGTAGGAAGGGAACTGTTTAATAATGAGATAAAACTCGGACAGTTTAAAATAGACATTTATTAAATGTAAAGATGGGCAACATCTCGGTGATCTTAATTACTATGAAGTGCTGTTGTACAAGAGAGCTTAGATAGATCAAAGAGCTTCCAAAATATTTCGAATTCGATGTGCCCAATACAGAAGGCGTATGGTGTATAACTAAAAGGCACCCGCCTTCACTATGTTTTACATGTCAATTTTGCTCGCAGATAATAAACGGGGTTAGCATGCGCACACAAAATTACGTGTACAATACAGCTAGGTTTGGACATAGTGGGGTTATGTTTCAACTTCACAAACCACAACACAACTTAGACCATGTAACTTGAAAATCAGGAGCCAAAAAAAAGCCTTGTGATCGGTCCCTAAAAATCTTGCACACTTTATTGTCCATTTTCCACACACCAACTAACTGTACATATTGATGTTACAATAGCTCAGATTTTCAACCCGTGTCTGATATCTATAAAGCCATCATTTTGGCATACTGAGACCTCAAATAATAATAATAACAACGACAACGACAACGACGACGACGACGACGACGACGACGACGACGACGACGACGACAACGACAACGACAACGACAACGACAACGACAACGACAACAACAACAACAACAACTTCATTAGACTGTACATCTTCCTCTCCCTAGAGCCATACAGTCCCTCCCAATGTGTGGTGTCTCCAGCTGTTTGCCATGCTACTCTACTAACTCTCCATTACGTGACCTTGTTTGTTACAGCTACGGCATCAGACTATATATGTTTGTATGCTACTCCCTCTTGGACAAGTCAATTCCATCGAGTGTATGGTGCCTACAGAGAAGCGCCATGCAGCTATACTATATTAACTTTAGCATACATTTTTTACTCTACTCCATAAGCGGCACCACATTTAGAAGACGCTTGTGTCAGTTGTTTGTAAATACCTATAAGTATTTGACCACATTCCATTGTTTCAAACCGAAAAGTCTGTAATTGGTTTTATGCCCTCTCTCTGTTTCATAAGTTTGATTTTTTTTTCTTTTTTGTCACAGTTAAATAATATTTCTATTCAACATCATTTAAATATAATTCATATTTGTGACCCTTAAAAACAAGTTGAATTCTCATTTTCGTTTGATGGGAAACAATCCCGTCGGTGTATTTGTCCATATTTAATACAATCCAAAAATTACAAAATCGGGGTTTGAACCCGGGTCTGCGGCTTTCTGTGTAGGTTCTTAAGCCAACTAAGTAGGGCCTATACCACCGGGACGATAACTGTTAGCTTCATTATAAATCTGATTGGATGGAACAGAACGAATCTTCTGATGCCTTTGAACGTATCAAACGAACGTGATTTACACTGATTAGATATGAGCGAGGGTTTATTTCTAGATTTTATTCATTCCGCTGAGATGCATTTATTTATTATTTATGTATAGCTATCCATTTATGATCAATTACACATACGTGAGTGTTTCCCGGTGAATGAAATCAAGTTTAAGAATATGAGAATATGTGAACAAATTTATAAATTATCAATTGAAGGGAACTTGTCTAATTATCCCATGACGAGGCCTCAGAAATGGCTTTTAGAGGCACGAGGCAGAATGGCTATTATCGTGTTTGAAAAGTATGGTCATTTTCAATATATTTCCTAAGTTGTCCGTGGTCATCCGATTTGGCTGAATCGAATGAATAACTGTGATATAAGATAGCTCTTGGAGAACGTGGGTGCGAATCCCGCATACGGTATCTATTTTGTAATTGCTCATCACCCTCATCTATCACCAGTCATCGTCTAGAATAGCAATATCGCGATAATAAAGTTAAATTCATCATCGTCATGTGTAAAGGTGTTTATAATTATGTAATCTATTTCAATTGTGTATAGTAGTGTGTATTACGTCAACGTGACATTAACTGCCTGTGCACGATTTGTCACTTGCCGCCAAACAAGTGAAATGGTTGTGGTCTTGTCGAAATCTATCCCTTGAGAGAGAGTGAGATTGAGAGTGAGAGAAGAAAGACTTGACATGTATTTGAACAATGTAGAAAAAAACATGTACACATTAATTTACAACTTACAAGGAATAATTTCATATTATGTATAGCAAAAATTAGTAACAAAGACTTAAATTTCATGATCCAAAAAAACAATCAATCAAACCACATATCACTCTTTGAAAATGGGGAGAGAGAGAGAGAGAGAGAGAGAGAGAGAGAGAGAGAGAGAGAGAGAGAGAGAGAGAGAGAGAGAGAGAGAGAGCTTCAGCATGTCGTACTAAAGCATTCTTCTTATCTCGAGCTTTGACCGAATTCGAGTTTTCTTTGATTTTTACTGCTAACCGTGTACCTCTTTGACTTATAAGTTATGTGTTTGATCAAATATGCCACAAGACAGCTCGTTAATACATTTTCCTCTATATGAATAGACTTTAAGCATTTCTCAAGAAGGATCATACTTTCCTATAAGTGGGAAAATAGCTTCCGTGTTCTGGCAGTTAATGATTCTAATTTTCATATTTTTTTAAATATTGTGTTGTGTTAGGTGTCATATTTATATAAGTATGTTTTTGTTATGATATGCGTAGATCTTTTGTTTATTTGTTGGTTGTTAATGTTTATTGTGGTAAATTGCACTTGTGGGGCATGAGTCCCGTTGCATTGTGGCCTCAAAATAATATAAAAAATAATAAGTCAACGAACATTAAGATATAGAGTGTAAATTAAACTACTCTTATTACAGAGCTGGCAAGCCATGCAGATAAGGCCGAATCGTTGTTGTACAAAAAAGATATTCATTCATCGGAAATGTGAGACTCGATTACGCTTTTGATTCTGTCTTCTATTTGAATCTCGGAAATACTTCCGGAGATCGAAAATGACGGTAGAACATCACAAATTCATAAAAAAACAGTTTATTTATTTATTTATTTAGTTTTTTAGTTTTTTTCAGTATAAAATTACACAATATATTATATTACATATTACATTCAATGCTTCGCCATGCAGTGTCTACACTTAAGGTCTTTTTGCTGGACGTTACTGTGAGTTACTCGAATCGTCTCTCAGATAAAAATAGGCTCAAAATATCTGGAGCAAGTAAGATAACTTAACTCTCGTGTTTTCAGAAGAACGTTTCTTGGGGCGAAATTTTACTCCAAAAAAGATGAATTAATCCAAAAAGGAAAATTTCGTTGACATAAATTAACAAATTAATTTTAACACATCCAGAAAATGAGGGAGCCATTTTTATTTAAATGACACCCGTAATTCGCTATTTAATAGAACTTGCTCTAACTTAAACACCTCTTAAAAAGCTTTCAGCTCAAGATCAATTTGCTCGAGTCCAAATGCAATTCGAGAATGTGATCTAGGAAAACGAACGTTTATTTTGTTATTAGAATTGATCTGAAAAGTTTAGAGCAGGTCCAACGAACACACCTGTTGTCTTTACACTGGCTATTGGGCTACTAGTGTTATGAGAGAGAGTTTTAACACTGAAGCGAACGAACGAGCCAACGTGGGTCATTTCACAAAAGTGTGCGAGTAGTAGGCCTACGAACGACCCCTTATTAACGATTTTTATCTCAATTACATAACATCACATCTCATTTTGTTTAAATACCTGTACATTTTCTTGATTAGTTAGTCTTCAATTTACTTATTTGGTAGTTTTTAAGTTATTTTAATGTTGCACAATCTAAAATATAAAAGATATGAATAAAAAAGTTAAGGTTCGTTCGTTTGCACACACTTTTGTGAAATGAGCCACCTTGACCCGTTCATTAGCTTCCGTGTTATAACTCGCTTCCGTTTTATTTGCTTCTGGTTATAACTCGTTTCAGGTTATTACTCGCTGGTTATAATTCACTTCAGGTTATAACTTGTTCCGTATTATAACTCGCTTCAGGTTATAATTCGCTTCTGTGTTATAACTCGATTTAGGTTATAATTCGCTTCAGGTTATAACTCGCTTCAGGTTATAACTCGATTCAGGTTATAACTCGCTTCAGGTTATAACTCGCTTCAGTGTTATAACTCGCTTCAGGTTATAATTCGCTTCAGTGTTATAACTCGCTTCAGGTTATAACTCGCTTCAGGTTATAACTCGCTTCAGGTTATAACTCGCTTCAGGTTATAACTCGCTTCAGGTTATAACTCGCTTCAGTGTTATAACTCGATTCAGGTTATAACTCGCTTCAGGTTATAACTCGCTTCAGTCATTACACTTGCCTACAAGCCAGTGTAAAGTGTTAACACTGACTTTTTGAGTGTAACACTAGGTCCGCGAACTAACAAACCTATAACATCAAAAAATTTACTGACATAAAAATGTGGCTGCCGGCTGGCTGACAGGTTTCTTCTTATAAAAGCCTAGCGGTGCAGAACACATAATTTTTAAACGAAGACTCGAGCAAAAGCAAAAGCCTTTGCTGTAGACCATTACTTTTAGGCAGTGTTCCAATGCTTCATGTTCACGCTTGTCTATTAGCCTAGTAGACTTATTTAACAGAAGTGACGTCACTAGCAGGAGACCAAAGTTCAAAATTGCTAGCAGACTATAGCAGGTAGCAGACAGCAGATGAAAGGTTACCTCGCCTAGTAATTTTGCAGCCACAAATTTACAGCTAGAAGTTACTTTTGGAAGTGCAGTGTAATGAATTGATGACATTACTATAATAAAAATTTAATTTAAGTGCAAATACAAATACGAACATTTAGTCACGCCTTCTTTTCTATTGTTTCAGGTGAAAAAGTTAGGTTAGGGTTGTTGTTATTGTGGCTGTTATTTTTATTTATTGATTGATTTATTCAATTGGTCACAAATACAGCCATAGGCCATTTGACATTGTGCATTGTAACCAAAATATCATAACTAACCATAACTTGAACTAAACATGATAACACATAGAAGAAATAAAGGTGCCATGAGTAATGATACGTAATAGCAAAAACAGAAGAACAGAAAAATATTGCAAAATTAACAAGGCCTGGCTAACAAGAGGTTTAACATAAGTTATGAACTCCCAATGGGATGAAAAAATGTCAAGGGTGGGTGTGGCAAGTGAATAGTAGGTGAAGGGTAGCCAGTAGAAGAGGGAGCGTTTGATGATTCCAGGCGAGGATTAGGTAAATAAAATAGTTGTCCTGGTAACTCGATGTTTAACAATTGACAGAAAAAATACATAAGTCGATCCAACTTCATGTCAAGTTCTCTTGTTGTCTTTCATGTACTGTTAATCTTGTAAATCTGTAATCACTGTGTCAGGCTACAGAGGGCCACACTTGCCCTGCATTAGCCTTCCTGCCATATGGGCAGGTAAAATTTAATAAAATAAAACAATTCAGATTGTACAGAGCAACACATAGCCCAAATTACATAACCGTCGAACGATGGGTAGCACACATGCAGTGAAGTAGGTTCGGAGGGCCCATGACGTCACGAATTTCGGTGAAACGATACTTAATTCTAATAAAACGCATGGCCCGTAGGTGACTATATCAATATGATCTACAATAGTAGTTTCCCATCAACAGTCACTCCCAGGTCACGCTTCTTCTCAACAATCTGAATCGCTTCACCACCCAATTGGTTGAAACTATACCACCTGGATGGGCTTTTCTATATCTTTAGGAAGCCGTGGGTAGCCATATTAGGTGGGCTTCAAAAGGTTATAGCCAAAGGTGTAAGTAGGTAGCCAGCAGTTAGCAGGCTAGTGACTATAGTCATTGTGACTAGCAGGGGTATCTATGATGCAGTCGACGCAAGCTACGGTTTGATTCTTACAGTCGGAAACAGAACTCGGAGTCTACCAAAAGTCGGAATTCTTTCTTAATGGACGAACTCATATTTTATCGAAACATTGATTTCAGCCTAGTCGAGTCTCTCACCCTATGCAGTTTCATGAGCGTAGGCTAGTTCAACGGAACCAGAAGGTACAAGAGTAATATGGTAGTGTACCACCTTGATCCAAGTTCCCCTTGGTTGTATACAGTATAAACAGGGGAGAAAACCAATTTCATATTACTATAACGGTTAAGAATGATATCAATACATCGAAATGAAAGTTATTATTAACCCTGCATTACTCGCGTGGGGTAATATATACCCCAGTGCTGTTAAATCTAATGATTCTCATTAATTTTCAAACTTACCGCTCTCTCCTTCTATGTATTCTCAAGTTATTCTATCTTTTATGTTTTTCTGCAAATCAATGTTAAGCGGGGTTTTAGTTTTAGCAGGTTACATGATTGAAGTTCGTTGGGGTTTCTATGATCCCACGCGATGACTGGCGCTAGCTTCAGACGGTAGGCGGGAACATTGTTGTTGATTGTCAAGCTTGTTGTTTCTCCAGTGAAAAGTGTTTTGAAGGCTATTTGGTATGTAATATCTATCAAAATTATATGTTGTATTAATATCTTTTTCACCTGTGACCGTATCAGCAAATTTGCATTTACAATCAAAATAAGCTATTATCTAAAAACTTAAATTTCTAGGTTATGTTGGGTAGGGGTAGGGGGGACTGTAATTTATGTGGAAATATTGCAAATGCAATTCTTAATGCAATAAAGGCAATGCAACCATGCATTTGGAAATTTTAAAAAATTGTAGTATTTTTTTTTTTTTTTTAGGTTTGGATTTGAAAAAAAAAAAATATTAAATGGCAAATTTTTACAGTATATAAGTACAACATAAGTCAACAAAAAAAATGAAAAAAAAAATCCAAATATATTATCCTTCAATTAAAATTTGGTGTTTAAAGATGTTACTGCCATTTCAAAGTGAAATACGTTATGTTTACATAAAATAAAAACTTCAGTCATTTAAATTCCTTAACTGATGTTGTTATCTAAAAATAGTAGTCAATAACATTCCAATGAACTAAAATATGTGAACCCTGCACCCAAACTCCATTCCAACTCCAAATTACAGGAAATCCAATTTGGGGATATATATACCCCACGCGAGTACTGGCGTTAAAAAAACACGCGCGAGTAATGCAGGGTTAACGTGAAGAAATATGGAATACGAATTATAAAATAATGACAATATCCACAAGATGGTAGCGTGCCTTGTAGGCAATTATATAATTCTGATAAGACAAAACCTAATCATGAAAGATGTGAAATGTGAAGTAATGGTAAAAATGATAACCACGTGATAGAAGCGTGCTTTGTTGGACAATACTATTCTGATAAGACAAAAAGTAATCATGAAAATGTGAAATGTGAAGTAATGGTGATAATGATAACCACGTGATAGAAGCATGCTTTGTTGGACAATACTATTCTGATAAGAAAAAAATGTAAATGAAGTATGGTGATAATGATAACCACGTGATAGAAGCGTGCTTTGTTGGACAATACTATTCTGATAAGACAAAAGTAATCATGAAAACATGAAATGTGAAGTGACGGTGATAAATGATAACCACGTGATAGAAGCGTGCTTTGTTGGACAATACTATTCTGATGAGACAAAAAGGAATCATGAAAATGTGAAATGTGAAGTGACGGTGATAATGATAACCACGTGATAGAAGCATGCTTTGTTGGACAATACTATTCTGATAAGAAAAGTAATCATGAAAATGTGAAATGTGAAGTAATGGTGATAATGATAACCACGTGATAGAAGCGTGCTTTGTTGGAAACTATTCTGATAAGACAAAAGTAATCATGAAAATGTGAAATGTGAAGTAATGGTGATAATGATAACCACAAGAAAGTAGCGTGGATAGTTGTACAATTCTATTCTGATCAGACAAAAAGAAATAACGAAAATGTGAAAGGTCAAGTAATGGTGATAATGATAACCACGTAAAAGAAGCGTGCCTTGTTGGGCAATATATGTAATGCTAAAAATCTTTTTCGAACAAAAGTAGCTTGTTTCTATGTATTAAATGTATGTTATTGTTAAATATACGACATGATCACTGCATTGCATGAGCTATTCAGACACCTACTTTTTCCCAAATTATTACCTTTACAATTTCCTTCCACACGCATCAAACAACATTTTTTGATGATTTTTTTATTCAAATCTTAAACATTGCCACTTAATTTACTGATCGAACTCATGGTAATGTTTTCATTCAGACCAAAAACACTTATTTTATTAAAGCAGTCTATATTATCGATGCTGTACTCTCTTAAATCAAAGCCGCTCCCCCCCCCCCTTCCCACACCACCCAAAATAAAAACATCATAATCATTGTGTGGCACATTGGTCTTGTGGTTAGCGTGTCTGCTTCAAATGCTATCTGCAGAAGTTATTTAATTCCTGATTTGGAGTTAAGTCCATCAGTTCTTGTCTTAGGAATTTGTAAACGGTGACTTTGGAGCCGTCCTAGGTACATAATAAATTTAAAGTTGTTCTGAATCGGCTTTGTTGATTCTGGCGTTGATCCGCGGGTGTTCGCACTGTCCATACCACTGATTGCTATATTTACTATTCAAAATATCGATCTTTGGTTGGTTATCGCTCACTCGTCAATTGCGTCTGGACCCACAGGGTTGGCTTGGTCACTTTGATTTACTGTCCCACACTGAAAATCAGTAATATGACTGAGTAGGTCGACTCTTAATACGAATTTATTTATTTAAACACGTTTAACTTAAAAAATGATTGCTAGTGATATGTTAATTACCTTAATATATTCCTCAACCATTGCACAATTACTGTTTGTCATTGAAATGTTAAGAATTCATAATAATGATATCAATATAATTTATGTAGTGTAGTTATAATTACATTTCATCAATTATTGATGTATTGTATTTTATTTGCAATAATAATTTTTGAGAAATCATATGTTTTAAAACTCCTAACATTTCAATAAGACTGTTTATCATCATTTAATAACCACCATCACCATCGTCGTTGACGTCATCGTCGTCGTGGTTGTTGTTGTTGTCGTTGTCGTTGTCGTTGTCGTTGTTGTTGTTGTTGTTGTGTTGTTGTTGTTGTTGTTGTTGTTGTTGTTGTTGTTGTTGTTGTTGTTGTTGTTGTTGTTGTTGTTGTTGTTGTCATAATTGTATTGTTCCTAACTGAAAACTATACTCCATTGTAACTTTCGCTAGGTCACGGTGTCTAGCGCTGCCGGAAGATGAGGGACCCTCGTCGTTGATTCGCTGAGTACGGAGGAAATTACACTGACTTTGGTGAGTTTAAAGAAACATAAATAAATAAATAATAAATAAACTTTATATTTCCAGGTCAACGAACATCTCGAAACAATAACTTTCAATCTTATCCGTTCAACATGTTTTACACCTTTAATAACACATTGGAATTTTTTATTGTCCACCTACGTATTTGGATGAGCGAAGCGAAGACTTCAATTTCACCGACCCCCCAAAAAATTTAGCTCGATGTGTTTTTTTTTTTTTTTTTGTTTTTTTTTTTTTTTTTTTGTTTTTCCGTCTGTTTGTTCGCTCTCTACCGGGCAAACGGCATATGCGATCTTGATGAAAATTTGACACGACCTTCGTTTTCTCTGAACTTAGACTTGGCACGTTTTTGGGTACAATCGAAGAAATATTTCTCATGAATATCGTACTTTTACGATTTTTTTCGATTTTTAGTGGGATATTTTCGTGCCATTTGGGACGATTCTGACCAAACGGGTGGGGCTACAACGTTCATATTTCACATACACATTAAGGTTATGGTAATGTATTGCTTTCTGAAAGAAAAAGTTGAAAAAGTTAGCCAGAATCGAGAGAAATAAAGCTTTTAATGTACGTTTTTTTGACTTTTTGTGTGATATTTTCGTGCCATTTGGGCCAATTCAGACCAAACGGGTGGGGCTACAACGTTCATATTATACATGGACATTAAGGTTATGGTTATGTAGTACCTTTTGAAAGAAAAAGTGGAAAAATTTAGCCAGAATCCATAGAAATAAAGCTTTTAATACAAGTTTTTTACGGTAAATAATACCAATTGACAAGAAACAAAAGAAACTTGACAACATTCACCTAGAATGCGTAGGCAGCAAAACAAAGCACTTGCAAAAGTAAAGATATCCCACGCAAACTAAAACCTTTAAAAAGCTCATCCATCAACGCGGCGGGACTTTAGCGTTTTCCTAGTTAGTAGCATACGTAAGAATGTAATCTTGAAAACATATTTTAAGTATCATAATGTTTTCTGATAAATAATCTTTAAAAAAGATTTAACTTGAAGTAAATCGTATCTTTAGTTATTTTACAATAACTTATTATGTTATGAAATCTAGCAGAACAAAACAAAAAAATGTAATATGAATTTACTTAAATGTTCAATTTGAATTTTAATTTTGAATATCAATGGAGTATTCTGTATGAGAACGTGACTATATTTTATGCATGCAATCTTTGAGACGTTGTTAAAATTAGCAGTCTGCTGTGAGGCGTTATGTGTATAATCAAAATAATTTTAAAATTCTGCTTTCTTTGTATTTTTGTCATTAACTTTCTCCGTTTTAGATCGTAGTCTGATGTTGTCAAAGCTTTGACTTTTAGACGCAGCTCAGCTTGATCAAAGTATTAGATATTATAAGCACACAGTTACAAGCTTCCTCTCATACTTGAGACGTTAGGATAGACCACTTAATTTACAAGAATTGGCTCCAACCTTTGTCACCCCGACAAAGGTTCACATATACCGTTCAATTCTTAACACACACACCTGTAGTCTCAGAATTGATTAACACAACATTTCGTTCGCCATCATAGCGTCGCGACGCCTTAAAGAGGAACGACCCTCAATTATTTCGCTCACACATTGCAAACTTCAATGCCACATATCTTTATTGGAAATAAACCCACAGACAAGTAAAACATATTCAAGTGTTCGAGATTGATCGTACAATCATACGAGCGCATGAAATAAGTGTATAGTTAGTTGAATATTCTCTTTCAGGAGCAAATAGACTTCACACATCGTTTTTTGCTAATTACGTATTACTTTCGTTTTCTGGCAAATCTTGCAATTTAAACCAATTGAATATTTAAAAGTCCACAAACAAAGGTTACGAAATCGGCAAGAAAATGCCATTCATGATTTTTGCCAAAACTATAATATACACCCAGAATACGAAAATTTGCACGTCATTGCGCGCGGCACCAGACTCCAGCATAGTGTTAAATACCTGCTAGCTACTAGCATATAATAATAATTTGCGCCTTACTTACTCAAGAAAGTTCATAAATTGACATGACAACGTAAACTCGCAACGCATTATTATGAAAACTTTATCGTTTAAACAAAATAGTATAGTATGTTCCCAAAAGTAGGACCCTGATATGTGTTTTGTTCAAAATTAGTGTAACAAAAGATTATGATGCGATGTATGATACGATATATGTATATATGTACGATATATGTATACGATGTATACTACACTTTATACTCTCTGCAAGTACAGTAGAAATTATGCGAATTTTTATTCGTTGTGGTCATTGTCTGTCATATTCATTTGGATGAAAATATTGATAACAATGTTGCTGCTAGCTATTTCATAATACACGAGGTAACAAACGGTTTGCTTCTGCAAATAAAAGCAGTCTGTGATAATTGACATAATACCGAAGCCGAATCCATCGATGCGTCAAATGAAGGGTGCAGACCTACAGCATAGAATATGCAACTGCTTTTTATATCCATCCGTATGTTTGTAATGTAATTGAATGTATCAATATTAGAAATAAACAAATAATAATAACGCGCGATTTGAAAACACACAAGCAACATACCCAACGTATGTCAAATCCAATCACCCGCTTACCTATCGCACGCCTGTACATAAGGTACGATGAGGGATACTTCAGCCGTTAGAGGTATAGTTCATGCACAAAGCAAAGACTGATTCGGAGATGACGGGTTGGTCAACTTTATAATGAAACTGAATCGATAATTTGAAACATATATTAATATGCATTATTTATATGATTCTACAAACACATAATATCAAATTTCGATATTATTATTACTAAACAAGTGGACTAGTAAAAAATAACCAAAGTAATTGGATGAGTCAAGCGAAGACTTCAAATTTCACTGCCCCCCCCCCCCCAAAAAAAAAAAAAAAAAATAGCTCCGTGTTTTTTTTTGTTTTTTTTTGTACTTTTGTGTGATTGTTCGCTCTCTACCAGGCAAACAGCATATGCGATCTTAATGAAAATTTGAGGGGATCTTTGAAACCTCTGAACTTAGATCTGTCACGTTTTTGGGTGCAATCGAAGAAATATTTCTCATGAAACTCGTACTTTTACGATTTTTTTTTCGATTTCTAGCGCGATATTTTCGTGACATTTCCCAGCAAACACAAGCGTGCGGGCTGACACGGGGGGTGGCCTGGGCACTCTGGGCAGCGAGCGGGCTACGGGCTGTGTCGGGTGCTCAACTCAGGGCGTCGATCGGGGCCGAGCCGGGCTTATTTCGGTCTACTCGCCATATTACACCCGTTCGGGCCCATGCCACGCCGAGCTCTGGTAATCCCGCCGTCCTAGCCCGTTCGCTACCCGGCCGTAGCCAGTGACTGCCCCGTGAATGTATTTCTTCGTTCCGCCCAGGCTTTACCCGGACGGTACCAATGCAACCGTTCCCTTGGCTGCCCCGGGCGGTACCCGGGCGTTACCTGTAGCTGTCTTTTTCATCGAGGTTTGTCTCTCGTGTTGTGTTTTGCTTGTATATTATTATATAGGAATTAAAACAAGAAGAGTTACACACAAGTGATTCTTCAAAAGTTAGAGCCGATCACAATATTTTGTTGTGGAGTTTCTTCTAAATGGTATCCTTGTCAACTGTCTTTTCTTCCCATAAATAAAAAATTATCTGCAGCACTGGCATGGTGTAATCATTAACCAAGATACAAAATGCATTCTGTTCTTGTTTAACAACTCGCAAGTAAGTTATTATTTACCTTTAATGTCGGATCAAACCATTGAAATTGGCCGCAAAATTAACATAAAATCAACTCATTGCCCATTTGGAAATAATTGCAATCCAACTGCTATCAATCTCGAAACCATCTCGTACCGTTACGTTATCTGCGTTTTACCCTTGCTTTATAGGGCCAGATTGTATATTGTAGATTGACCCCAAAAAAATTTGCTCGGGTTATTTTTGTTGTTGTTGTTTGTATTTTTGTCTGTTTGATCGCTCTCTAACCGGGCAAACGGCATATGCGATCTTGATAAAAATTGGAGGGTACAATTGTTTTCTTCTTCTGTTTTTGCCACGTTTTTTTATATATAATATAATAATAATAATAATAATAATAATAATAATAATAATAATAATAATAATAATAATAATAATAATAATAATAATAATAATAATAATAATAATAATAAGTAACTATAGAAACATAACAACAATCACATATAATGCGTACAAAAAGCAAGTCTTCGGGCCTCCACTTATTTGACATTCTAATTACCATAGCAATTAGTACTTCTTTATAAAAACTATCCTAAATTTAACAAAAAAAATTTGGAATGTAACTTGAAAGTAAAGAGATCCCACTCATACTAAAAACTTAAAAAAGCTCATCCATCAACGCGACGGGACTTTAAGCGTTTTCGTAGTTAAAACAAGAGAGAGATTTGTTATATTCATGCTCTTTGGAGTACACGTTTTGTTATTGTTAAGTACAGGTATAGAAATTATTATTGACAACAAATCAATCTCCACCATAAAGAGTTGTGTATATGTACATTGTTAAACAACCTCAATAACAATTCACCTTGATAATAAATACATTATTAATTTTTGGTTCATCAATTAAACAACTATCTGGGTTAACAAACAAATTAAAAAGGGCATTGGGTAATTAATTATTGAATTTCAAAAGCAATTTGTAGAACGTTATTTTTCATTTTAAGTTAGGTACCGCCATGGAACCAACATAATTCTACACACGCGTACCAACTGAAATAGTTTATGCAGATTTATGCAGAAGCATTACTGATTATTCTGTAGCTTTTGGCATGCTTACGTTTTCTCTTGTACAGTTTAATTTAAAATTACAACTGTATACTATAGTTTCACTTTTTACCAACTCAGACAAAAAAATGTGAAGATTAGGGTGGGCCGAAAAACAACATTTTTTTTTTTTTAAGTCGTAATACCGCGGAAAAGTTGCGAATTGTGGAGACTAAAAAATTAAAAAAAAAAAAAAAAAAATCGGTTCATATCTTCCGGTCGCGCATGTGCTCTAAAGTTTTCCAAAATTTTGAAAAATTCACATTTTTACGATAATTTTTAACATTTTCAAATTAGCCTCTTCCCGAATGTAAAAGCTCGAATTTTTCACATTTTAAATTTTCTTCTATGTTAAAAATTTTAAAAATTATCGTAAAAATGTGAATTTTTCAAAATTTTGGAAAAGTTTAGAGCTCATGCGCGACCGGAAGATATAAACCGATTTTTAATTTTTTTTTAAAATTTTTTAGTCTCCACAATTCGCAACTTTTCCGCGGTATTACGACTTTAAAAAAAAAAATGTTGTTTTTCGGCCCACCCTAGTGAAGATCTCTAACAAAGTCATTTAATTTTGGTTGCATATACCAATAGAAATTGTACCGTTATCTTATGGACGAATCATCCAGCATCGCATAGGACAGCCCATACTTTATTTATGCAGATGCACCCGCCTCGGCCTATATTAACAACAAGGACAAAATTTCGAACTGGCATGGAAAATCATAATTTAATTAACGCACCGCATTAAAAATATTCTGTACAGTGTACACCATTTGTATAATATACTGAACACTACACTATTCAAATACATCCAAAATAGTTGAAAGGCGATACAGATAGGCCACAGAGCAAGCGCACAACAACTACAAATCAGTCAAGTCGATTTGCTGTTGTATGCATAGGTGACTAATCCCTCTCCGCACAAGCTTCTTCCGTAGCGCAACGGTTAGAGGCTCTGCTTCAGATGGAGCGACGCGGTGCTGGATCGAGTTCGAGACACCTAACTTGAACCTTATAGCATCTTGCAATTAAAATATGTTGTGTATTCATCTACAGGCAATCGACTGGTGTCACAACTACAGACGAAATAGCTATATGACATCGATATTTTATCAATCAAACTTTTATTATTTTATTATTATCGTTTACACAATTAGCTAACAGGTAGCGCCACGGATGTTATATGAGCCTTGGAGGGGACCGGCCGGGCTTGGTGCGGGCTAGGCTTTGTGTGAAGCACAGTGTTGCCAGACGTACCATAACTATGGTATTCATACCATATTTTTGCTTCATGTACCATGTACCATAGCAGTTTCACTATGGTACGCAAATATACCATATTTTTTAAAATTGTCTAACATAATATGTAAAAATACCACAATTTCCATGAACCTTAAAAAATTCAACTAGATAGACGCTAGGCGCTTTTTCACCCTTGGAAATATTTTTTGTCACTACTCTGAAGGGAGTTCGCAAAGCTCAGACAGTGCGCAGAATGTACGATAGAGCGCGAGCGCTTTTGTTTGTAAATTGTGTAGTTTGCCTTTAGCAGTCTAGATAGCAGCACTTGGCGTACTCCACTCCAGCCAGAAGAAGTGATTCGATTTACGATTCGATTTTCCATTTTTGTCCACACCTAGCGAGTTTGTGTTTGTTGTGACAGGCAGATTTTTCGTTTTAACTATGGAGGTGGAGGATAACGATCATGACCCGTTGGGTACACCAGAAAAAAAGAAAAGGTTACGAGGAGAGTCATCTACAAAAATTGTTCATAGACAACAAAAATACAGGACGGAATGGGAGATCCAATTTAAGGGTTGGTTGAAACCTGTCCAAGGTAAATACTTTGGTCTTTGCCTAGGCCTATTTGACACTTGGTAATCTTTAGTTTACAGCTTTTTTTACAGCCTATTGGGGCTAGGCCTAGGCCCTAGCCTATCATTATGCAAATGTTTGTTGTTTATTTGTTCAATCAACCCACCCCCTGCTCCCCGCCCGCCAACCACATGCATGTATTGGGATCGATAAAGAAGTTCTGTTTCTGTTCTTCTTGATTCTAGTAGATGGCGTTGTGTGTACCATAATTTTAGAGTGGATACCATGATTTTTAGCTGACAATGCCATAGTTTTACTTTTTGGATCTGGCAACACTGGTGAAGCAGGCGTGTTACGCGGGCTCGCTCACGGGGACCGCACGGGCTACGGCCGGGGCAAGTACTAGCAGCCCGTGCAGGGTCCCACTAACGGCCGAGGGGACACTTCTAGTCAGGACCAGTGCGGGCAGCCCTGGCGGTACCCGCGCGGGCTACACCCGGGATAAGCCATTTGTGTTTGCTGGGTTGTGCCGATTCTGACCAAACAACTGGGGCTACAACGTTCATATTTTACATGAACATTAAGATTATGGTGTTGTCGAACCTTTTGAAAGAAAAAATTGAAAAAAATTACCAGAATTTATAGAAATAAATGTTTTAATATGAGTTTTTTGTAGTGTATAACAATAATATACAAGTTACTATAGAAACTGAAAAATCACCTACAATGCGTTCATAAAGCAATCTTCGGGCCTACAGATATTTGATATTCTAATTACCATAGCAATTAGTGCTACTTTATAAAAAAAATCCTAATTTAATAAAAAATAATTTCAATGGAACATGAAAGAAGTAAGAACCCCACGCTAAAAAAAATTTTAAAAAAAGTCATCCATCAACGCGACTGAAAAAAGCTTTCGGAAGCGGTAGTTTTTTTGGAGAGTAAAGCGAAGCCCTCAATTTCACTGACCTCAAACAATTTGCTAAGTTTTTTTTTCTTTCCGCTCTCCCCCGGGAAACGGCATATCGAATTATTGTAAATTTGAGGGGGGCCCCGAAACTCTGAATTTAAATTTTTACCACTTTTTCAATAAATCGATAAAATTTTTCTTATGGTTAGTTTTTTACGTTTTTTTTTGTTTTTTAATTGATATTTTCGTGATTTTTGGTAAACGGTACTCCGATCGATTATATGTCAGATTTTGACATTTTAAAGAATTTTTTCATAAGAAATATATTTTTACGATTTTTTTTCGGGTTTTTTAATACGATCTTTCTTGACTTTGTGCGATTCTGCCCAAAACGTGTGGGGCTACAACGTTATTTTTTACATTGCCAAAAATATTATTGTGATGTAGTCCTTTAAAAAGAAAGAAAAAAGAAAGACCGCGGTTTTTTGAGGGGGACCGGGTATTGGGAGTAAAACCCACACTACGTGCAGCATTCGTGCTATGCCTCAATCGATTCTCTTGTTTCGACAAGCAATGAATAATTTTTAAAAAATCATCCATCAACGCGACTGGAAAAAGCGTTCGCGAAGTGGCCAAGTTATTTACACAGATCTACATATTCATTGAAATATGGTGAACGAAGCGTCCTGTTAAAAAGCTCTAGTGCATTGAGGCAAGCAGGGATTAAAGTTTACCCACTTATGATTGATTAATTTCAATAATTGATGAATATTGACCTGAATCAATCCCGCCGTCTCGTTAAGAATCGTAGAAGGCGTATTCATACAGACGTGACAGAAAGAAGTACAACATTTTCGAAGAGAACCTTTTTTTAAAAAAACAAATTATCACAAAAATAGGGATATTCTCTAAATTGTTAAATACGAAACCAAAAACCGATCGCGGTTTCAAGCATGGCAAATATTGTTCAAATAACCCAGACTAGCGAGGGCAATCAACTCGTAAACATCAATGGTAAAGTTGGCATTACTGCTGGTAACACAAATATATTTTATGTGAATATTGAAACTGAAAAAACCCGTGAAGTATTGGAAAATGAATTGTCATTGTTCTGGTAGCGATAAAATACGCATCGTCTCCTTCATAAAGATGCCATGAAATAATATTTGTCCCCAGCATACGTACAATTGCGAACAGAGCTAAAGTTAGTTTTATCATCACCCTACACTATAATAATCCCCGGGCAACGCCTTTTCGGGGGGGGCCCCGACTTTGGGGGACCGAAACGGGCTTTTCCCCGCACCGGGGGGGGCCGCCCGGCGACGTTCACGAGGGAAATTTTGCTGGGATTTTGATAAAAAATACGTCCGACCCCTCGCCCCCCGGGTTCCCCCCTTTTTGACGAGTTTTTCGACCGCGTCGAAAAATACCAAAAAACAGGGCCCGCGCGGCGGACGACGTGCGCGCGAGTAGGGGCGCCCCCACTCGGCACGACCCCCGGGGTGCGCAAAGAACGGGGCAACAAACCCGCCTTTTACTTTTTCCCCCATCTCTCTTCTTTTGGGCCGGGCGACGGGGTACTTTTCGATTTTGTCTTTTCCTAAAACTTTCCCGGGTTTTGTAGGGGCCCAATTTTGGCGGAAAAAATTTTTCCCAAAAATTTTTCGTCACCACGTCACCTCTGAAGAAGTCATTTTGCATCTCCCGAAAGGTAACTTTTTTTTTAAAAAAATGCCCGTGTTTTTTTTTTTGGGCTCTTCTATTTAAAAATTTTCCGAATTTTTTAAAATTTTTTTGGGTAAACTCTAGAGCTTTTTTCTTTGGTATTTCAAAAGCTTAGAGGGGGGCCAAAAGAGGGGGATAAATTGTCTCGGATTTTGCGTCCAATACCGAAAAAAAAAAATTTAAAAACATAAAAAAACCCGGTTCTTTTACCCCTTGCCCCCGGGGAAATTTTCAAAATTAAATTTTTAAGGGTTCTATAAAAAAAAAACGTGCTTCATCACCTTCGGGAGGGGTATGTAAAGTAGAAAAAAGTTTGGGGCCCGGGAACGAACCCTCGAATGGAAAAATTTTGACCCCGTTTGGGGAGGGGTTTTTTTTTTTGCAAATTTTCCAACTTTTAGGTCCAAAATTCGTGGAAAAATTTTTTTTTTTCGCGAAAACCTAAATGGGCTATCGGGAATCCGGGCCCTTTCCCTCAGCATTTCAACACAACACACATGAACATTGTTCCTTTGCAGAGGCGTTTATCCCTCCGCGAGGTAAAACGATGTGTAAATATTTATTTTTAAAATTGAAATTTTGTTTTAATGAAAACAATTAAAAAACGGGTCCAATCGAGTCCAAAAAAACTTTTGTGGTACATAAAAATCGTACAAGAGTCGGGAAAACACGAATAGACAAGTTTTTTAGCTTTTGTTTTACCCCCATGGGCGAAAAATAAATCGGAAATAAATTTTCCACACTTTATCTGGCATCGATTCGCCCCAAATGCCCCTTTGACGAGGTACCTCATAGTAGTTTTTTTTTGGGGGAAAAACAAAAAATATTCCCCGCAAGCACGGTCCCCTTAACCTACATTTTGTGACAAAAACTTTGGGGTTTGTGACTTCGGAGTTTTTTTTTCCCTCAGAACGTAATCATGTTTAGTTTTTTTAATAAGTATTTTTATTTTTTCTTTTGGGAGTTTTTTGTAATGCCCTGAACGGGCCCTATTTCGACTTTTTATGTCCCTACCATGTTTGGCAATTAAAAAATTGTGATCAAAAAAATAAAAAATTTTTACTTCGTCTCACTTTAAAAGGCCCTGAGCGCCAAATTGCCTTGAAAATTAATTTGTAATTCAAAAACGTTAAAAAATTATTAGCTTTTAACATTTTAATGCTTACTGTTTTTGGCCTCAAATTTATACGATCATAACATAAATATTTTGTGCATTCGTAAGTTTGCAGCAGAAGAAAAACGGTACTTTAAAAGGGAAAATCTATTTTTAACTTTGTATTTGATGTAATACGCTGGGCGAGGTGCTTTCCCAGTCGTCTATTCTCCAGATTTAGACGGCGCGGGGGCATACAGTGTTGGAAAGTACTTGGGGCCAAATGAATGTGTCTGGCTAAGGTGTGGTTTTACATGCCCGGCGCGGGTTCGACTCTCGGCGGCGCGCTTTTCTTTCAACTCGCATTGTTGTGAAATTGATGTGATGGTTAATAATGTTGTGTGCGATTGGGTACATTATTCAGTGGGACGTGGTGCTTTTCACTAAAAATAACTTTTTAAAGAATTTTTTTTTAACTTTAAGTTTAGAAAAAACGCAGTGTGTTCGGCGGGGGGAGTTGTTTGGAGCAGAAGGTGTTTTTGGGGGGGGGGGTTGTTTTTTCTTTTACTGTTAAAGGGGCTTTTTTCGTGCTTAACTATGCTCATGTAATGCTAAAAAATTTTTTCATTTTTTATACTAGCAAATTTCCTTTTGGGGTTTGGGGGGCGGGGGGGGCAAAGAATAGGGGGGCCCGGGGATTTCCCGGGGGCCGGCTTCTAACCCCTGTCTCCTAGCCCCTGCCCCTTTTTTTTGGCTTTTAAGCCCCGGGTGACCGAGTTGTGACACGTGTGAAGCGGGCTAAGAAGACAAACCGGCCGGGTTTAAAAGACAAAGCTTCTTACCCCCTTCCCTAAAGCCCGCACGATAACATTGTTGTTCCCCTGATTGCGTCGGGGCCTACGGGGGTGGGCAAAGTCGCTTTGATTTACGCCCCCCCTAAAAAATCATTTAATAACTGAGGGGTGACTTTAAAAAAAAATTTATTTTTTTTTGTATACTTTATTTTTTTATTTGACCATTCAGATAAGAAATGATAACGAATTTGTAAGTGATGTTTTTATCGAATTTTAAAAAAAACGAGTAAGGTACCCACGGGACCGGAAGATAAATTTAAAAAAACTATTAATTTAATATCACGTGCATTCGTCTTTTGTTGAAAAAATTTTTTTTACGTGTAAAAAGCCTTTAAAATGGACAAAACGGCACCCTTTTTTTTTTTAAGGAAATTGTAACACATGGTAAATTTAAAAAAATTTTAGGTTGGGGTTTAGGTTACCTCATTGAAAAGTCCAGACCGTTTGCAAGTGGGGCCGAACAAAAACTCGTGGGGAAAAAGCCTAAAAAGGACAAAACGTGCACCCGTTTTTTTTTTTTTAAGGGAAAATTGTAAAAACAGGGAAAAAAAATTTAAAAAAATTTGGGTTGGGTTATGTTACCTCTGAAAAAGCCAACCCGCTTTGCAACGTGTGGGACCCAAACAAAAACATCGTCGAAAGCCTAAAAAAAGGACAAAACGTGCCCCCTTTTTTTTTTTTTTTAAAATGGAAACTTGTGAAAAGGGAAAAATTTAAAAAAAAAATTGGGTTTAAAAGCGGTAATTTTCGTGGGTTTTTCCTCAATGCAATGTCAGACCGCTTTGAACGTGTGGACCAAACAAAAACATGTAGCACAACCGTTGGTCACAGGGGTTTAGAACCCAGGGCAGGGGCTAAGGAGACGGGGGCTTAGAAGATTTTGTCTTTAAATCCCCGGGGCCCGGTTTATCTTTTTAGCCCCGCTTCGAAAACGTTAGCACAACCTTCGGCACAGGGGCTTAGAAGCCAAAAAATGGTACAGGGGCTAGGAAAAAGGGGCTTAAAGACCGCGCCAGTTGCTCGGTGCGGAAGGGTTGAGGGGGGGGGGTTTTTAAATTTTTTATAACTTCCGAAGCATTTTCGCGCATCTAATAAGTGCATCTGATTTAAATTAAAAAAATTAAGTTTTATACTAGCGAAAACCTTTTGGGTTCGTCAGCGGCAAGGGGGGGGGGGGAAATTAATAAAATTCTTTTGGTTTTTCTCTTCCAATTACGTCACAGGGCCGCGGGGTCCCAAGGGATCCGATTTAGAGGAATATTTTTACTAGACCCGCAAATTTCATTTTGGGGGGCCAAAGGGGGTTATTTTGGGAAAAGTTTAAATTTAAAACATTTGATCAATATCTTTAAGCCCTTTTGCGGAAAATATGTTATTACCAGTATTTTTGTCGTGATGGGCCATGTGAGGAGATAGACGGTGGGGGGGGGGGAAGGGAGGGGGAAGGTGAGTTTAAAGTACATAAACCTTTAATATTTGGGAAATTTTTTAAATTTTTTTGGTTTTGCTCTTTCCCAATTTCATCAAGGGTCGCGGCGTCCAAAGCATCAGATTTTCGAAAAAAGGTTTTTTACTAGACGCTGAAATGACCAGTTTTTTTGGGGGGGGGGGGGAACGGGGGGGATTTTGGGAAATGGAAATTAATACATTTGATCAAATTTTCCTAAACTTTTTCGGAAAATATGTTAATAAACAGTATTTTTCCCTCTGAGGGCCTTGATGAGGGGATTGAGGTGGGAAGGGGAAAAGGGGGGGCCCCCGGGGGGGGTTAGGTGGTGGCCCCCCAGATCCAAAAAAAAAGCAAACTAATAAATTTGTCGAAAAGCACGGGGGTTTGGGGGGGGAGCCCCCCAGGGGGCCAGGGACGGAGCCTCGGCTGGGAAAGTGGGGCTGGCCCCCCGAAAGAATGAGGTACAAAACAAACAAACCGGCAGGATGGACAAAAAAAGAAAAGATTGGAATTTTTTCGCTGGGAAAAATTTACGGTCTTGACCCGGGCAAACGTCACCCCTTTTTTGGGTGCCAAAGGGGGAATTTGGGTTTGAAAAAAAAATTATTTTTGAGTTTTTTGCCGACCGAACACGTCGCGGGCCGGGTTCAAAGACGTAGTAGGGTCTGTCAAATTTTGTTGTGTGCAAAAAAATTCTTCCCCAAATTTCTCAAAAAAACTGGTTGGCTTTTGGGGGAACCCCAAAAAACATCTTTTCGTCATTTCTCGGGCAGTTTTTCCCGATCTGGGCCATCTTGGGCTCAACGGAACCGGGCCCACGATGCCAATTTTTAGTGTCACCAAAGCGTCCCCCCAAAAATGGCGTCCCCCGAAAAAAAAATACAAAAGTGGTCCGATTTCAAAAAATTCTTTTTTTCCCAAATTATTCGGAGGCCTAAGGTGCCCGAAAGCGTTTCGGAAAATGTGGGGATTTTTTGGGAAATCCAAAAAAACATTAAATTTGTTAATAACTTGGGCAAATTTTTTCCCAATCCGCCATCTGTGCCTAGGAACGGAAGGCAGACCCGACATTTTGGCGTCCGGAAAATTGTCCCGAAAAAAATTTGTCCCGGATTTTATTAACAGGGGCAATTTTGCAAGTCAAAAAAAGTGATCCGGGCATTCCTTACCTTATTGGGGCATATTGAAAATTTTTAATTTATATTTTTACTTTCCCATTACGTCAGAGCGCTCTATCCAATTCTTCGGCACCGAAACACCTCCATTTAAAAGGGCCAAAGCTTTTTGGGAATTTCTCAAAATAGGGTCGGTCATATTGGGGTAAACTTTGTTTTTTTTATATCTACCACAACTACAGTCCGTCAGGGTTCATCTCAGGCTCTACGGAACCGGGGGTAAACGAGGTGCATATTTTGCGTACCGGGAAAATGTCCCGGAAAAAACTTTTTTCCCGGGTTTTGACGAAAGGCGCAGTAATCGTCAGATCGGTCCCCTTGGGGTCCACGGAAACCCCGCTGGCGGAGCAAAAATTCCCACGTTACCCCAAATGCGTCCCGGGAAAAACTTTTGTGCCGGATTTTTACAAAAGGCGCAAAATTGTACGACCGGGTTTATTTTGGACCTACGGAACCCGGGAGGGCGGGGGGCGCATAATTTGACGTAAACCCAACGGGAAAGGTCCGGAAAAAAATGTTGTCCCGATTTTCAAAAAAAGCACAGTATGTCCGATATGGTCCATCTCGGGGTCTGCGGATCCGCGCAACGAGGGGAAGATTGAGACGAACTGCAAAAAACGTCCGAAAAAAGTTTTGTCCCTGATTTTTAAAAAAAAGGCGCAAAATTTTTGCCCGTTGGGTCCATTTGGAAATCTACAGAACCGCGCGGATGAGTCTTACATTTAGACGCACCCGAAAGTAGCCCAACTGCAAGGTCTTTTTTAGTCGGGCTTTTTCGTCCCATCGGCCCACTTGGGGGTTATGGAAAACCCGGGGGGTAAGCCAAAATTTTTTTGTTCCGGAAAAGCGTCCCGGAAAATTTGGGCGCCCAAAAATTTTCAACATGCGTAAAAAACTTTATTTCGATTTATTTTTTTCACGGTTTTTTGGGTGAAGGGCAGGGTTTTACGGCGTATTTAAAGTGTACGGAAAACAAATTTGTCCCAAGTATTTTGGGTGAACGACAAACGGAACCCCCAAGACCGTTATCGCGGGGGTACCAGGGCCCCAAATTTTCGATTTGCGCGGCAACGAGGTTTTCAAAAATACAGGTTTTTTAAGTACGAGGTTTTCCATTCCCCCCGCGCAGCGGCTTTTTAAGCCCCGCGTTGACGCGACTTTTCACTATAAATAATACCGGGGTAAGCACTTTTGGGGCGGCCCGACTTTGGGGGACCGAAACGGGCGTTTCCCCGCACCCGGGGGGCCGACTGGGGGACGTTCACGAAGGGGAATTTTTCTGGGATTTTTTATAAAAATAGTCCGACCCCTCGCGCCCCCGGGTTCACCCTTTTGACGATTTTTCGAGGGCCCCGGGCGAAAAAAACAAAAAAACACGGCGCCGCGCGGGGGGGGCGACGCTGCGCCCCGAGTACGGGGGCCACCCACTCGGGACGACCACCGGGGGTGCGCAAAAAAGGGCAACAAACCCGCCCCTTTGACTTTTTTGACCCCTCTCTTCGTTTGGCCGGGCGACGTGGTACATTTCGATTTTGTTTTTCCCCCCAAACTTTCCGGGTTTTAGGGCCAATTTTGGCGGAGAAAAATTTTTTTCCAAAAATTTTCGTCACCCCCCTCACCTCTGAAGAAGTGCATTTTGCACTGCCAAATGGTAAACGTTTAAAAAAAAAGTCCCCTTTTTCTTATTTTTGGCTTTCTTTTTAAACTTTCCGAATTTTTTCAAAATTTTTGGGAAATCTAGAGCTTTGTTCTTTGGTGATTTCGAAAGCTTAGAGAAGGACGCCCCAAAAAAGGGGGGATAAATGTCTCGGATTTTTCGTCCCAAAACCGAGAAAAAAAAATTAAAAAAAAAACAAACCCGGTTTTATTTACACCCCTTCCACCTGGAAATTTCAAAATTAAATTTTTTCGGTTCTATAAAACAAAAAACGGGGTTCATCACCTTTGGGAGGGATGAGGGGTAAGTAGAACAAAAGTTTGGGTACCGGAATCGAACCCGTCGTAAAGGAAAAAGTTGAATGCCGTTGGGGGCGTCGTTTTTTTTTTTTTTTCAAAGTTCCAACTTTTATGGTCCAAAATTTGTGGGAATTTTTTTTTCGCGAAAACCCAAATGGGCCATCGGGGGCTCGGTCCTTCCCTACATTTAACACAACACACAGAACATTGTTCCTTTGCAGAGGGTATGCCCCCGCGAGGTAAACGTGTGTAAATTTTTTTTTAAAAATTTAAATTTTTTTTTAATGGAAACAAAATTTAAAAAAAGGGGCCATCGATCCAAAAAAAACTTTTGTGGTAATAAAAAATCGTACAAGAGTCGGGCAAAACGAATAGACAATTTAAGCTCCGTTTTTTACCCCAGTGGGCGGGAAAAAAAAATCGGAAAGAAATTTTTACACATTATCTGGCATCGATTTCGCCCCAAAAAGCCACTTTGGGCGAGTGTACCCCATAGTAGCATATTTTTGGGGGGAAAAAAAAAAATATTGCCCGGCAAGCACGGTACCTTAAACCACATTTTTATGACAAAAAACTTTTTGGTTTGTGACATTCGGAGGTTTTTTCCCTTTCCCAACGATACACTGTGTATTGTTTTTTAACTAGGAAAAAAGCTAAAAATCCCCCGCGTTTATGGATGGGGCTTTTTAAGTTTTTTGTTTGGTGGGATATCTTTTCTTTTGCAAGTTTTGTTTTGTGCCCACGCATTGTGGGGAATGGTCAAATTTTTTTTGTTTTTTGTCAATTTTGGGATTTTTTACCCTAAAAAAATTGTATTAAAAGCTTTATTTCTATGGAAATTTTGGCTAATTTTTCCTCTTTTTCTTTTAAAAGGTATACTAACCATAACCTTAATGTCCCCGTAAATATGAACGTTGTAGCCCCCCCCGTTTTTGGCAGAATTGGCCCAAAAAGGGCCCAAAAAATCGCACAAAAAGTCAAAAAAAAAATATTAAAAGCTTTTTTCCTTTGTTCTGGCTAACTTTTCAACTTTTTCTTTCAGAAAGCAATACATACCTTACCTTAATGTCCTGTGAAATAGAAACGTTGTAGCCCCACCCTTTTTTCAGAATTTCCCCCAAATGGCACGAAAAAAATTTGCACTAAAAACGAAAAAAAAATCGTTTAAAAATCATATTATGAGAAAAATTCTTTGATTGTACCCCCAAAAAAATGGCAATCAAGTTTAAGAAAACAAGGTGTTGTAAATTTTCAACAAGATCGCATATGCCGTTTGCCCGGAAGAGAAACAAAAAAACAGAAAAAAAAAAAAAAAAAAAAAAAAAAAAAAAAAAAAAAAAACCCCAGTAAAATTTTTGGGGGGGCGGGGGAAATTGAAATCTTCCCTTCGCCCCATCCAATAATTATTATTATTTTTTTCTTTTTCAGCTTTTTGTGAAGCCCTGAAAAGGGCCCTTTTCGACTTTTTCCTACCTGTTTGGCTAAATTTAAATAATAGAATCAAAATTAAACAAAATTTCTCGTTACTTTTTCAAAGGGTCCTGGGGCCCAAATTGCATTGAAATTAAATTTTTAATTCAAAAAAAGTTAAATAAATTTTTAATTTACATTTTTTAATGTTACTGTGTTTGACCTCAAATTATATGTCATAACATAAACTATTTTTTGCTTTGTAAGTTGCGCAAGAGAGAAACGCGTCATTTAAAAGGAAATCATTTTTTTTCTTTTTTAGTGATGTAATATGCTAGGGTGAGTGGCATTCCCGTCGTCTATTCTCCACGCCTAGTAGACGGGGCGCGGGCATACAGTGTTTTGGGAAAATACTTGGGCCAAATAAGCGTCTGGTTAAAAGGGGTGGTTTTCATGCACTCGGCGGGGGTTGACCCCCCGGTGGGCTGCTTTTTCTTTAACCGCATTGTTGTGAAATTTATGGTTTGGGTTTTTTTGGTTTAATTTAAAATTTGGGTTTTTTTAACTTTTTTTTTTTTCCGATTTTGGGGGGGGGGTTTAAAATTTTTTTTACAAATTT